>JAFBJZ010000954.1:132500-145000 GCA_016785225.1 Psettodes erumei
GCTGGGGGTTCTCCTCCTGCACCTGCAGCCACCACGTCATCACATGGGTTTGCGTGCTTCCTGATCAGTGGGGGGGGGGTTCTGACTCGGAAGGTCAGCAACCAATCACTGATGGAGTAGAGGAAACGCTGCAACGACTTTAGACTCTGGAGCAGAGACAATCATCCAAACGACACGTTGTCCGGCCACACGTGGGTTAAAGGTTGATTTTTAAAAACAGGGATTCAGTCAGAGATCATTCATCTTCCTGTCACCGCGACAGATTCAACCTGCGTGACGCCGAACCGGAAGCAGGACGGGTTAACGCCGCCCGGCGCGGGGACTGGTGTGCCCCCCGGCGCCTGCCTGGGACCCCCGACGTTCTGCGTGTCCGCATTCAGAGCGAGCAGCAGAAGTTCGGACGAGGTTCCGACTCGTAATTTAAATTCCCTTCATTATGTCATTAAAGTAAAGTTACACAGGAGAAGTTGTTAAATCACGTGTAAACACCGGGGCCGTTAAAACACAACAAACGGTGTCAACACGTCTGTGCTGCGGCTAACAGCGTCACACTCGGTGGATGACACCTGGACCAGTCCGGAACCTGCAGGTGACAAACAAATGGAGGCGGAGGGAGACTTACGGCGCATTTCCTGCCCAGGTAGCCGAACAGACACTCGTTCTCCTGCGGGGTCAGGAGGAGGGAGCCGACGTTAGCGACCCTGCGGGGCGGCGGGTGGCTGTTCATGGCTCCGGATTCTTCTGGCCGACCCCCGAAACGATGCGGTTATATGTCCCGAACCCAGCCGCCCTCCCCCGGACCGGCTCAGCAAAACTCTGCTGATTACACAAAATCCATGCGGGCTCCGGTTGCCGTGGCCTGCAACCGGATCATCTCCGCTGAGTCCGACTCCGGGCTGGAGGGCGGAGGTGGACGGTGTGTGTGTGTGTGTGTGTGTGTGTGTGTGTGTGTGTGTGGAGGCGGGTTCGGTTCCGCTCGAGAAAGAAGCCGAACTCCTCCGTTTAGCGGTAAATTAGAAATAAACGCGGAGCCGTGGCGCGCGTGGAGACGGATGAACGCTCAACTTTCATTCGGAAACTCCAGCAGCCGCAGCGGCGATGCGTACATCCAACATGGCGGCGAGACGGAGCGTACCACTTTAAGGAGGGAGGAGCGGGGAGGGGGGAGCACCGGACTAACTCCGTAATTATTCGAGCAAATGTGAGCGGCGTTACGGAGTCTGAGAGCGCGCGCGCACGGACACGCCGCTAAACTTCAGTTTGACGTTAAAAACACGCGGCGCGTGCGTTTGTCCCGCGGTAAAACAAACAAACAAACAAACAAACCGGAGCGCCGCTGCTAACGCGACATGGTTCGGTCCGATGTGGCAGCAGGAGGAATGCAGCTCTGCGGAGGGAGAGGGAGGGGCGCGGGGAGAGGGGCGGGGCTGTGACGTAGGAAGGGGCGGGGCCAGATGGCGGACGTGAAAACAGAACAGAATATATGATATATTATTGAATATTGTGCACATATGATGTTTTTTTTTTAAAAGGAAAATAAAAAATATTTTGACATTTTAATGCATAACAAATAATAACTCTACACTTCTCCAGAAATAAAGTAAACTGTAGAATTAAATACGTTAAATAAAGTAAAAAAACACAAAAAAATACCCCCCTGCCCCCAACTGAATAAAACATAAACTACAACTGTTGGCTGAATTAAAAGTTGAATTTGAAACTAATTCACGGCAAATTTAACATATCATCCGCTGTAGGGTTCTGTTGCTTTGTAACGTGTCCACCAGATAAGGAGCAACACTAGCGTTCATTTGAAGTTGTGTTGGTGTCCAGAAAACTTCTCAGGTCCTTCATCAAAGCAGATAAAACGAAGGTGCGCTATGCGAGGGCAGCCATGGCAGATGGACAGACGGCAGCCAGTGTCCTGCCCGCCTGCTGCAGCATTAACACTAAAACTAATCTGTAGACCAGCTGCTTGTACACTCTGCAGTGTAAAACACGGAGCACAGGCCAAACACGAGGAGTTAAAGGACCATTCACAAAGGTTACACAAACAGCCAACACACAACAGTGACAGGACGTGACAGATCACGGGGTCTTCAACATGTTGAAGGGTTCATCCTCTGGAGAGAAGTGGTTTGTCCACATCTTTGGTCCAGTCTGAAATATCAGCAGCAATATTATTAATAATATTATCAGCAATTAGAGATTCAGTACAAACACTCATAGTTCCCAGAGGATGAATCAGCTGGTGCTAAGGAGCTAACGTTAGCGCCAACTAATTTCATCTTGTTTCATACGTAGCTTGAAGACAGGCGACAGTGATGGTCTTAACTTCAACAGACGGTGTGTGTGTGTGTGTGTGTGTGTGTGTGTGTGTGTGTGTGTGTGTTGGGGGGGGCAGGGTGGTGTGTGAGTGTGTGTGTCTGTGTGTGGGGGTTCTGTTGGTTTCTGAGGCAGCAGATTTCCAGCAGAGCAGACTGAGATGGATCCGACAATGATCCTCTAATCTGCTCCTCTCGTCTTATGAGAAAATAAATCCATATCACGCTATAAAAAAAACAGTTTCTATGTTTGAATGTTTCCTACAGTGAAAATACTGCAGTACTGGGTAAAGTATAACACATTAAAATGCTGTCACACAAATAAAAGTGTTGATACTTGGAACCTCTTTGATGTAAAATGATCCATCACCCTGCGATCGATCGACTGCGTCTCCGTGTAGTTCTCTGACGTCACCACTAGGTGGCAGCAGATTTCACCCAAACTGACCCGGGACCAGGAGACGTGATGAAATCAGACGGTAACTGTAACACACATCAGGTGCAGCCACTAACACGGACAAATACAAACCGTGTGTTTACACGTGACTGGGCCAAAACAGGGTCTGGACTGGGTCGGCAACAAACTGCGCGTCTGTCGCGGGCGTTTTCTTCCCAGAATCCTCCGGGGTGGCCCAGACGTAACCTGCCGGCCCTTCTCCTCTTTATGTCTGCCTGCGTAATCTAATAAGCGCTCGCTGGGAGTCGTGGTGTACGTCTGTCTGTGCGGTTTCCTGTCCAGACATTCATTCACTCAACCGACAATCAAAGCCACTTTACGCCGCGATCGGCCGGGCGGGCGGGCGAAGGTTACTTCCCTTCCTTCTTCACACGACTATTTCTGTCACTCCAGGTAAAAACAATGTCACACGCGTGTTCAGGGAGAAAAAGCTGCTGTTTTGTCCCCACGCTGAACCGTGTGACGTCTCCAGACACATGCGGTAGCTGCAGTTAAAGTGTAAGTCCACACATACAGCCGAACATCTGGAGTTCACCTGAACGTGGGCTCAGGTGCGGCGTCCTCGCTCCTGCTGACGGCAGGAGACCGGCCGGGACGCCGGGTCCAGAACCAACACCCGCTCAGCGTTTTCCACAGTGTTTCTGCAGCTGACGGGAAGCGCTTCACCTCCGCCGCTGAGGTTTGTCGGCCTGTGTGCGGCGGGGTCGTCGGGGTCGTCCGGTCTGTGGATGTGTAAAGACGAAGTGAGAAAACCCAACGGTTCCCGAAACCCTGAGACACGGACTGAACCAGACCACGGAAACTTTGGTACCGGGCCCGAGGCACCAACCTGTTTCAGCAGAAGCAGAACTAACCTAAAAGATCTAAAAGATCTAAAAGACGACGACAGATGAAAGTCTGGCAGGTTTCACACCAACTACAGATTAATATAATCCAAGACGCTGGAGGAAGAGGTTCCTCTGCGCCTCGTTCTCACGAACCTGCGGTTTTCTCTCCAGCTGAAAGGAACTTTCTCCGATTGCATCTAAGGCGAGCTCGCGTTTAGCCGCCGTGAGCAGCCGGATGCAGGTGATACGGCGGAGAGAACCGACGACTCGGCGCATTTCTGCGACGCCGATGCAGGACCGCGGCCGTAACGAGAGACGGAGTTTAATCCTCCAGGTGTTTCCTCAGCTCGACCGAGGTCGACGCCCCCCGGGGTCAGGCGTGAGGACCCTGTCCGTCAAAAACACTTAAGAACACACCTTACAGGTAATTAACGCAATGCAGGATCTCAGGGGGGTTAAGATCTGAACAGTTTCAAATACCAACCAGCTCGGTCCAGCAAATGAGGGTTCTGCTGGGCAGCCGGACGGAGGAGGGGCCACGCCAACAATAGCGGGGGCATCTGTGCCCGGGTGGGCACCCAGGGGACCCGAGAGAGGGGGGACAGACGCCCGGTCACCGGCTCTTCAGACGGACCAGCTGCCCTCATCCATGGACGTCCAACACGTGAAGGTAAGTTCACGTCTTTTACACCTGAATTAAAAATCTGCTCTACTGGTTTTTTACATTTCTGTTCCTATGCTTATGTTTATAATTATTATTATTATTTGTAAGTATAATGTGGTATCAATACTGGGCTGTTTTTTCAGTCAGACATGCTGGAGCTCTTTTCTTATTAGAACAGGATAAAAAAGCTGAATAAGAGTTTAATGAGCGAACTGTGAAAGTAGAAAAATGTGAAACGCAGCTTCTCGTCGCTGCGGCGGTGAAGTGTCTGAGCGCCGGCGTTAATAAAACCATAAAAACAACCAAAAAGAAAAAAATCACATCTGGAAAGAGCAGCGGCGAGACCACAGCCTCCAAAACCACACGTGAACCAGGACTCCAGCGAGAGCTGGAAGCGAACCAGAGACAATCAGTGTGTGTGTGTGTGTGTGTGTGTGTGTGTGGGCACCTCACCTGAGGTACACACCATCCAGGTGCCTCAAACCCGGTCCAGTGAAGACCTCAGGTCAGCGTTTAACAGAGGAACCAAATCAGGCCTCGTCTTGGAGGCTCATTTAAGACATGACTCAGCATTTCTGTGGTTTTAACCCCCCCCCCCTCTAAATAATGTTGCTGAATAATGACAGTCACTCTATCTCTGGTCACTGGGGGGTCATTAACGGCTTCATATTTTCCAGACTACACTGGACCGGCTCGTTTCATGACCCCCCTCCCCAAAACACCGCAGATAAAAATCCAGCTCGTCCAAGTCGTTTGGCGTCCATAACCGCTTCACATTTTCCATATGTTGAAGTCGAGCGTACGATGGGGGGGGGGGTCTCACGTTTTTCCTAATCATAATTATAGCGCGAGGAAAACGAAGCTCAACGACGCAAACCCCAAAAAAACCTCGTTAGCTCGGCTGCTAACGTGACAGCAGTTTATCTAAGGGACGCGTCGCTAAATAAAACCAGATGGTTGATGAGCTACGATTGGTCGATCCGCACGCAACACACGAGGACCATGTGGTGGCGCTAGAGGACGTCATCAGGATCCCAGAAACGTCTGTGCAACATTTACAGAAGCGAATCCAGTCGTCGCTCAGATATCCCAGTCTGGACCCGGGCGCTGAAACGCCGAGCCGATCCCTAGCGTGGCAAAACATCACGAGAATCCTCCGTCTGGATCCAATTAGTCGGGTTCGGCCTCCCCTCACCGTTTCGTTGTCTCAGGCGAAACCATCAAACCGAGTCTCCCGTGTCAGTTTGGACGGAGACTCTGCGTTTTGGGGGGTCTTTCTTGTGGGCCGGAGTCGCGGCGTTTCCAGAGTCTCCGGGGCTTTTCTGTGGTTTGGAGTCGAGCCCGAGCGGCTTCACCGCGCTCGTTTGTCTTGGCTCCGCATCGCCAGAAAAAAACACGCTGCATGGGAGGATTATGAAACCGGTGCGAGACGCGCAGCGCCGGGCCGAGCCGGACGTCTCGTAAATTACAGCCTTCTCGAATTGTTTTGAACTCGACTGTTTATTCGTAACAATAACGCCGGCCCCGCTCTTCCCCCCGCCGTCATCTCCGCTCGCCGAATCCGACGCGGCCCGCCGTCGTAAAAGTTCTCGTGCCGTCGAAGTCATCGGAGAAGATCAGCTCGAGGCCAGCTCCTCCTCAGATGAATGAAAAGCTGAAACGACCGGAGAAGCCTCAGCCCACCGGCGGTTTTCCTGGAACCTCGCTCTGGTTACCGTCCCGCGAAGGGAATGATGGGAGATTTTCCATCCGCGGTCGTGTTTCCCAAGAGCCGGGTCACATTGTCTTTTCCCCTCGACTTTGGAAAAACTTAAATATGAATTACTTACATGTGAGGGGGCGCCAATAGCAATTAGATGGGGAGAGTGTGTGTGAGTGTGTGTGTGAGTGTGTGTGAGTGTGTGTGTGTGTGTGTGAGTGTGTGTGTGTGTAGGGTTAGGGTTAGCTGGAGGAACAGCAGTGACAGAAAGAGAGAAAAGCCAGAGCTGTAAAGAGACTAAACATGTTTAAGAATGTCCTGTATGTGCAACCGTTATTTAAAACCCGTCGCGGTTCCTCAATAAAGAACCAGAAACTATTTAAAAAATGTACAGATCCTGTCGTCAGCGCTTTTGTAAACACACATGTGCATCTATACAAGAATGTATAGACGTGACCTTTGACCCTCGCCTGCCCCCGGAGACCAGCGGCTCGTTTTTCAGGTTGCGTCATGAAGGTCTCGCAGAGAACCGCAGACACCTTGACAATCCCGTGGTTGTGGTTGCAGCTGCTGCGAGTAATTTCTCACGGGTGTAGCTACGTTGCTACATCCATTGTTAGTCTGATGACAGGGCAACGTGCAGGGTTCTTCACCAAACCGGTGATGGAGTCCACGCTCGGACCTTCTGCCGGTGGTTAATCCATCTCGCACTCGGTGGGTCGAGTTGAGATAAAGTTTGAGCGGTGGAGCTCGTCCCGACCGGTTTCCCTCTTCTACGCATCTTCTTCTCATCGTTGGTCCTGGTTCTGCTGGAGAACAGGGGGAGCTTTGTGTTCTGCTGCGTCGTGGAATCTGGAGCGTTCACTCCAGTGATCGTCACCCATGTGTCCTCTCGCAGGCCCGACTGATTATCTCTGCTCACTGAAGCTCGTAACGTGTTTATTTTCCCTCTAAGCGTGTAATTTGTTCCCCCCCCTCTGCCCGCGCAGGACCGCTAATTGCTCCATGAAGAATCGGGGGCCATGGCGCAGATGGGGCTCCCTCTCCTGGCGCTGGCCTTGTGGGTTGGCGCTGGAGTAAAGCTCCGGGTCGGGGCGGACCAACCGAAGCCGGCCCGTGCGCCTCTGATCCCTCACCGGCCGTTCGTTGTCGTGTGGAACGCTCCCACCGAGTCCTGCCGCCTTCGATTCAAGGTAGACCTGGACCTCAGTGTTTTTGACATCGTTGCAAACCTCAACGAAACCCTCAGCGGACCCAACGTCACCATATTCTACCACAGCCACCTGGGGTACTACCCGTACTACTCCAACTCTGGGGTCCCTGTTAACGGAGGACTGCCTCAGAACCAGAGCATCTCCAAACACCTGAGCAAGGCCCGCGCCGACATCGACAAGCTGATCCCTCACAAGGATTTTCGAGGCCTGGGCGTCATCGACTGGGAGAACTGGAGACCTCAGTGGGTCAGGAACTGGGGCTCCAAGGACATCTACCGCAACAAGTCCAAGGAACAGATCCGGAAACTTCACCCGAACTGGCCGGAGAGCAAAGTGGAGAAGGAAGCGAAGGAAGGCTTCGAGAGGGCCGGGCTGGCGTTCATGAACCTGACCTTGGCTCTGGCTGAAGGCCGCCGGCCGGACGGGCTGTGGGGGTTCTACCTGTTCCCGGACTGCTACAACTACGGGTACAAGCAGCACCCGCAGCAGTACACCGGCGAATGCCCCAACATCGAGCACGTCCGCAACGACCACCTGATGTGGCTCTGGAAGGAGAGCACGGCCCTCTACCCGTCCATCTACCTGGACTACGAGCTCAAGTCGTCCCCCAACACCGTCAAGTTCGTCCACTATCGAGTCAAGGAAGCCATGAGGATCGCGTCCATCGCCCGCACAGACTTCACGTTGCCCGTGTTCGTCTACTCCAGACCTTTCTACGCCTACACCTTCATGGTCCTTTCGGAGGTCGGTTTTGTCTTTAACCCTAACCCTAATGGGGAAACCACTGAGTCTGCCGAGTCACAAACAGCAAAAAAACAAAACCGCCTTTCTTTGTGTTTCAGAGCGACCTGGTTCATACCATCGGCGAGAGCGCCGCCCTGGGGGCTTCAGGCGTGGTCCTCTGGGGATCGTCGGAGTACGCTCGATCACAGGTGACGATTAAACGTACAACAACCCCTGAATATTTCCAACTGGTGAGCTGGTTTAGAAGGTGGTGCCAACGTGCCCTGAAAAGTCTTTAACTGAAGCTTTGAAGAGAAACTTATATTCCCTCTAAAATACAGCCTGCATTACATAAAACAACCCAAAAAGCATTAGGGGGACCACAAATGTTAATGAGCTGAATCACATGCAGTCACACTGCATAAAACTGTGATAAACACAAACAGGCTTCATTATTCTTCCCTCCTTCTAAATACAGAAACAGCTGAACTGACAGTTAAAAACCAGGAAGTAACTGCGTCTGATTTATGTGTGGAAGTGGTCGAGAAAACCTTTCAATTCTGAAAAGAGGTTTTCCAAACAAACGTCGCGTAAGGAGGCCGGTATAAAACCGATGGCGTCCTCGACGGACGTGCAAAGTCGAGATAATCTGTAATCTTAAAATATGCAAAAACACTGAAACCGTTTTACCTCCTTCAGAGGAACTGCCTGACGGTGAAGAAGTACATCGACGGCCCACTGGGACATTACGTCATCAACGTGACGTCTGCCGCCAAGCTGTGCAGCAAGGCGCTGTGCAAGAAGAACGGCAGGTGCGTCCGCAAGAGCCTGGACTCGGGCGCTCACCTGCACCTGAACCCGCGCTTCTTCCGCGTCCGCCGAAACCCGTCCTCCAGGGGCCCCCGCTTCCACGTCAGCGGGCACCTCAACAACCACGACATCCTGGACATGAAGCAGAAGTTCACCTGCCAGTGCTACCAGGGCTGGACGGGCGTTTACTGCGAGATGCCCCAGGCGTCG
This sequence comes from Psettodes erumei, assembly GCA_016785225.1. NCBI lineage: Eukaryota > Metazoa > Chordata > Actinopteri > Pleuronectiformes > Psettodidae > Psettodes > Psettodes erumei. The sequence goes on from JAFBJZ010000954.1 coordinate 141,429, forward strand.
CCTCCTCGGCGGCCGCCGCCGCCGCCGCCTCCTCCCCCGGCTCAGCCCGCCATCCCTCTGCCTCGCCCCCGCGAGAACAGCCTGCTGGGAGACATCCTGGTCCTCCTGTCGCTCCATTTCTCCTGTCTGTGCGTCATCGTGTTCCTGGGACTCTGCCTGATCATCAAGTGTCTGATACTGTAGCCGCCGAGACCCGGCTCCAGGACCAGAGAGTCCGTTTAGGGGCGACACCAGAAGGTTCTGTAGATGAGCAGCGACAGAAAACGAGATCTTCTGATTCAAGGTCGTCTGGACTCGGTCGTAGATACCTGAAGATGTTTCACCTCCTTCTGACTGACTGGTGGACGGACTCAGGTATTTAACCTGATGCCACCTGGTTTGCCAGCGCTCCTGGTTGTTGTAACGACGGCGTGGTAGGTGGGGGTTAAACGGCGGCAGGTTGCAGTTCCTCTGACATCCACCAGATGCTGCTGCGAGAAGATGCAGGCTGTACTGAAGAGAATGGGGAAAAACTCAACAAAAAAGTTCCCATAATCTACGACATGTTAGTAATACTTCACCAGTACTCAGTACCGACGTGTAAAACCTCACAAGCTTGAACTGCTGCACTGAAACGTTTGTAGCTTGTAGATCGAGTTCCTGATGAGAAAAAGCATCAGAACTTCCATAAACCGATCGTCTGTAGACTTTAGATCTGTAGTTTTTTTTCCTTCAAACTGAAGGAGCTCCTTTTCTCCGGCGGGAGGTCGAAATAAACACGAGTCGTCTGAAAAGCCTCATGAAACAATCAGTGACTCAGCGCGGCTCTCGGGCTTGTTTGTAATTCGGGATAACGACCGTAATGACGCTGACATCACAGCCAGCGCCTCGTCGGGCAGAAAAATGCAGCCCGGCGGTGACGGTTTTCGCGAGTCGCGGCGGGACGAGGTCACGTGACCGCACGCCACAACAATAGCCCCTGTTTTCTGTCCCACGGGAAAGGGAGGGGCGGGCCGAGCTTCAGACGAGGGCGGAGAGCGAGGCTTCTGTTGCAACCGGAGGTTTGTGATTCACGCCTCTGCACAGGGAAAACCGTCAAAACAGAACGAGCCCGGATTAGACCAAGCGGTGAGGTCGGCCGGGTCGGGTCCGGCAGAACCGTCGGAGACTCACCGCTAATCTGCCGCAGGATCAGAGAGTCGCTGATGTCAGACCTGCTGTGGACAGACACCCTGAGGTGGGGGTGGACTCTGGACCGGTTCATCCAGACCGAGACCCGTCGCAGCCCGGCGGCCCTGAATCGATGGAGTTCATCAGAGGCAGCGGGTTCACAAAGAGCCGTCTGGCTTCAGGGGGTCGGGGTCAGCGAGCGATGGCGGTTTTGGTTTTATGTAAATAAACCACAGGGAATGTTTTCTGTACAGAAACCAGACCGCGATCCTCTCCTGACCAGAACCGAGCGCTGTGAGAGTCGAAACAGAACCTCGGACTAATTCGTGCCCGTGAACCCAAAAGATCCAATTTCCCCGACTCCTTTACAAAACGCTGTTTCACCTGGAAGATGCCGGGGAACGACCCGATCCAAGGGGCCGGGCCACCGGGTCCAGGACCTGCCGGGTCCAGGACCTGCTGGTCTGGAGCCCGGTCGCTTCTTTTAAAAAAAAACAAAACATAAAGCAGAACAGTCACGACTGTGGTGAAGGAACTGAATGGATGTGACAGTTCTGACCCGTTTGACACAAACAGAACTTAAATTTAATATAAGAAATAAGATCCACTCAGCTGTTCCAGTAAATCCCGTCCTGATGATGTTACGTGTTGGGATATAAATACCAGTTCATATTCTCTACGCCTTAAAAATAAAAAATCAAGCGGCCGCTGTGGTTTCTCTGAGACACGGTGACCGGGCCGAGGACCCGGCGAAACCCTCGGCCCGGAGTGGAAACTGTCAGGTCCGCTCGCCTCGTCGTGCGCCGGGCTTTCTGTCGTAGCGAGTAAAAATGATGGCGTCCAGGCGTCCCCCCGCCAGTTTAAACCACGGTTCCGGTCCAGCTCTATAAATATGGCCGAGCTGCGATTACGAGAACTAAAGACATGTGAACGCATCATCGACAGGCGAGAAGCCGCCGTTGGACAAACAGTCATTTACGAAGGTGAGATCACCTCTCGAGAGCCGAGCGGCGGGTTTCCTCATGGCGGCGGTTTTGTTCGTCGGCCTCTAGTGGACGTCAGAGGAACTGCGGCTCGGTGGACGTTTTCCTGAGGAGGCGGCGGCGGACTCTTTCCTGCGCGTCAAACGCAGATTTCAGGGTCTTCGGGAGTCGACGTGACCCGGGCGGAGCCGGATCCGACTCGGCCGAATAATCCCGCGAGCGCGCATCTCCGTCGGCGTCATTATGGGATTAGGATGATTGGCAGGCGAGGAAAGTAAACAGCCTCGGCATCTGCGAATTCACTTTTCTTTTCCTCTTCTCTGAGCTCCGAACCTGACGAAGGTGCGAACAGGAAAATGACGCCGTCGGTGGAAGTTTGTTTTCACGCGGCCACATTTGAAGAAAACATCGTATACATGTCCACTTTCTAGAATAAACCCCTGAGGTTTATCACTCAGTGTGCGTTAAACACACAGAAACCAAACACCTGTAATTTGGCGAACCTCAGGCCGCGGCGAGCTCCTGTACTTTGACTAATAACCGTAATCAGCTTCGGTTCCTCTGAAGCTGCCGGAGACCCGGCGTGAGATTTGTTTCCGTCTTTCGCGCTGCGAAATCAAAGCGGCACCTTCACAAAGACGAGGAAAGTTTGTTTCTGTTTCTGTTTTGTCTTTATAAACGGATCACAACTTTAAAAAAGACCCGACACACCTGGACGTTTTACTTCCGAGCAAACCTTACGCCAACCGGAGGGAGGAGGGCGTTTGTGCGGGACTACTTTCAGCAGCGGATGAATTCGGCAGCTTCCGTCTGCGGCTCTGATTGGCTGTTTACCAGCCGCTCCATCAGCTCCATCTGCGGCCGATTACAGGCTGCGAGGTGAAACACCCGTCGCCTCCGTACACAAACGATCAACCGGGACTAAACACGGCGATCCGCTCGCCGAGCGAGACGTCTCACCTCCAAGCGCAAACGGAGAAAAGAAGAAACGTCGAAATTAGCGAAACTGCAAACACGTAATTTACTCAAAATTAAAGTTTAGGGTCCACGATGAAAAACGAAAGTCTCGGGTTCTCACGCGTCCATTTCCTCGCCGTCTTCACGTTCTGTAACCGAAAACCGCACAAACGTCGCTAACAGATGAGACCCGGCGCCTCCAACCTCAGAACCTTCGGAACCGAATCTGATCGAACTCCGTCAACGTGAGACGAGATCGAGCGCCGGTCGACGGCTCCAGTAAAAACAGCGACTCGGCGTCGGCGTGTTGGTTTTGACTCGGGTCGGCGTCCCAGAACCCGATCCTGAAAACGCAGCGTCGGGTCGGAAACAGTAACAACACTCGACGGGCGCAGAACTGGCAACGCTGCAAGGAGGCGTCCCCGCAGGAGGGCGCTGACCCCCCCCCATGCTTCAGTCCCTGGAGGTCAAAGGTCGGGGCCA
>JAFBJZ010000954.1:150000-197500 GCA_016785225.1 Psettodes erumei
CCGCGCGGCGCCTTGCTAGTCCGCGCTAGCGCTTCACCACAGGCATTAGCGGCGCGAAATAACCCGAGCATGTGACGTCTTGGGCTGAGGGAGGTGGGGAAACTCGTTTTAACAATAAAAATGAAATTAATTAAATTAAAAACCGGTAATTCGGTACGTTGAACTTTTTTTTCTTCCTCCTTCCTGTCTCCAGGATGATTGACAGCCGCTCCTCCTGAACCCCAGGATGCCCGTGGTGCTCGTGGGCGGGGCATCCTCCTCCCACCACGTCGTACCCGTCGCCCTCTCCTGCTCCTGGCTGCTCCTGCTCTTCCACGCCGCCTTCGGTCAGAAGCCGGCCAAGCTGCCCCTGATCGGCCGCAAGCCCTTCGTCGCGGCGTGGAACGCCCCGCTGGACATGTGCGCCATCAAGTACAACATCACCGCCAACCTGGACCGGCTCTTCCACATCCACGGGAGCCCGCGGGCCGACTGGACGGGCCAGAACGTCACCATCTTCTACGCCAACCGGCTGGGCTACTACCCGTACTACACGCCGCAGGGCGCGCCCGTGCACGGCGGCGTGCCGCAGAACTGCAGCCTGGACCTGCACCTGCTGAAGGCCTACCAGGACATCAACCACTTCATCCCCGCCGAGGACTTCCGCGGCCTGGCCGTCATCGACTGGGAGTTCTGGCGGCCCCAGTGGAGCCGCAACTGGCACAAGAAGGACATCTACCGGCAGAAGTCGCGGGAGCTGACCGCCAAGGCGTACGCGAACGTGACGGCGGCGCAGGTGGAGGAGCTGGCGCGGCGGCGCTTCGAGAAGAGCGCCCAGGCGTTCATGCAGAGGACGATTCAGCTGGGGACGCGGCTCCGCCCCGACGGCCTGTGGGGCTTCTACCTCTACCCCGACTGCCACAACTACAACCTGCACGACCGCAACTACACGGGCCTGTGCCCCCTGCTGGAGAGGATGAGGAACGACGAGCTGCTGTGGCTGTGGAACAGCAGCACGGCGCTCTTCCCGTCCGTGGCCATCCGCAAGAGCCACACCAACAGCGTCAGCAACCTGCACTTCGCCCAGCACCGGATCCGAGAGGCGCTGAGGGTCGCCTCGCTCGCCGCCGCCGAGTACGACCTCCCCACCTACGTGTACCTGAGGCTGGGGTACCGCGACGAGGCGCTGGCCTTCCTCACCTCCGTAAGAGTCGTGGTTCGTTTTAACCGTGTGCTGGAGAATGCAAAAAAAAAAAAAATACAAGTACACAAAGATGTGTGTGACAGACACACACATCTGCTGCCACCTGGTGGAGAAACAGGGAAGAGCGGCGACGTTGCGTTTCCCTTCCTCCATCTAGGTTTCCGTCCTCACTGACCTGTAGGGTCAAAGGTCATATTTACGGGCGGGCGTGGACATTCAGATAAAATCCGTGTAACGTGTTTAGCGTGTCACGTGACGTGTGGCGTGTGCGTGTCTCCTGCAGAAGGACCTGATCCACACCATCGGGGAGAGCGCCGCCCTCGGAGCCGCCGGGTTCGTCATCTGGGGCGACCTGAACCTGACCTCATCCAGGGTACGTGTGTGTGTGTGTGTGTGTGTGTGTGTGTGTGTGTGTGATGTGGCTTTAACACTGCGGTTGCTTCCAGCATAACTGCACCAAGGTGAAGTCCTTCCTGAACCACCGCCTGGGCCAGTACATCGTCAACGTGACGCGGGCCGCCGAGGTCTGCAGCGACTTCCTGTGCCAGGGGAATGGCCGCTGCGTCCGCCGGGACCCGCGCGCCCGCCACTACCTCCACCTGAGCGCCGACAGCTACACCATCCGGCCGTCCGGCGCCGGGGACTTCACCGTGACCGGCTGGCACTCGCGGCGCGAGCTGCGGCTGCTGGGCGAGCGTTTCCGCTGCCACTGCTACGAGGGTCACGAGGGCGACGCCTGCGACAGCGCCAACGAAGTGAGGGAGGACGACGGGCCGCGGGGGGGGGAGGAGGGGGAGGAGGAGGACGAGCAGGAGAGGAGGAGGATGGAGTGGGAGGACGAGCAGGGGGAGGCGGAGGAGGCCGGGGGGAGCGTGGCGGCGGCGGCGGCGCCGGCCGGCTGCGGCCTCGGGCGCGATGCTGCCGCTGCTCCTGCTGAACTTGTGGTTAATAAAGACGTTGGCGTGACGCTCTCTGATTGGACGAGACGTTCTCCGACGCGGGCCTCAACCCCCGGGTGTCCGTCGATCCAAATAATCATTCCGGCTCAGTTCCGGTCCACCCGTCCTCCACCTCTGATTGGTTCAGAGACTCTGGTGCTGAGTCAACACACGTGGCGCTTCGTTGTCGAGGAGCGTGACGGCACTTTACGCGATGCGGGTTCTGCCCGGCGACCCAGGTGTGTCTGTGATTGGTCAACGTACGTACGGACCCTTTTACGCCCGGCGCTGAAATGCATCGTGGGTGCTCGGAGTCGAACCGGGCAGCGTTGGACCACGAGGACGGACTGGGATCCGATCGGACCCGTCCAGCTCCGGAGCTGCTTCACAGTGGCAGGTGTCACTTCACCTCTTACGTATATAAATGTGTATAAATATACAAATATAAGTACAACATGTTAGTACTGTTATACTCTTGAAGTGCAGCCTCAGGTCTGAGCCCTGACGTCACGCACCTGCAGCTTCTCTCTTCTTTTCTGGTAAAGTGCGTCGGGTCCCGTCGCCGCGGCGACACCGACGCAACCAAACACTGAACAGGAAGTCAAACACGGCACATACTGGATCTGGATCTGAGCAGAACGCAAAGGAAGAGAACCGATGAAACGGGTCTGAGCGTTGGTGCCGGACAAGCCGAGGCCTCCGCTCGGGCCGGCGCCGGTCGGGTCCGGCCTCGCCGTGCGCTGAGGTTCGGCTCACCTGACGACACCTGAGTCCTGCTCCTGGGTCAGATCCACATCCATCTCAGACTTGAAGCACATGATGGTTGAGTCTCGTGTCTCGTAGCATCTGATCCTGGTTTAGACCGGATCAGGTCCTTTCATCTCAAACCCGCGGGTCAGAACCAGCGGTTTCTCACTTCTTCTTCTTCTTCTTCTGATGATTGTAAACCAAATATGCAACTTACCTGAGACGTTACCTGAATGTAAACGCACTGCAAATAAAGACTTCTCTTCGCTACGCCCGAGTCTCGGCCCGGGTTTTTATCAGGAGGGGAGGGGCCGGGTTGGATCCTGGGAGATCTCCTGAGGTGGACCCGGTCCCGTCCAGAACCACGGACCTGGTTTCAGTCCAGACCCCGGGGACAGACAGGAAGAGGAAGGGCCATGGCGACGTAAATCAAACAGGAAGTGTAAACGCCGACCGATTGGTCTGATCGTTTTCTTACTCGACCACAAACCTGAATAATAAACACTTTGTTTGGTTTAACTGACAAACCAACCGATCACCTGTAATCAATCAATAACTGGTAATGATATTCATGACAGATGATAATGATAAATGACAGATTATCAGATACGATCATGACGCCAGGTGAGAAGGTGCCGGGTCACCTGTCGGGTCCAGGTGTTCACGGGCGTCACTGCAGCTCAGGTCAGAGTTCACCACAAATCAGAGGCAGCTCTGACCTGCACACACACACACACACACACACACACACACACACACACAGGAAGCTGTGACGTCAGGTGAGGACGACCTTTAACGTGAAGACTCGTCCTCCGCCTCCTGATTCGCCACCTGTCACCGGTGACGACACCAGGTGGATTTCCTCCGGCCCGTTCAGCACATTCCTGTGCGTGTCGGGGCGGAGGCTTCACACACACACACACACACACACACACACACACACACACACACACACACACACACACACACACTCCTCGGGCGGACGCAGCCCGCTCAGGCGCGGACAGGTCTGCACAGGTGCAGAAACTCGGGCCACAGGTTATTTAAAGAGGAGGCGGCGTTCACGAGCCCACAGGTGAACGAGCGCGCGGCACGGACGGCGGAAAGCTCGGACCCGGGCAGCAGGTGGGTGCGCGCGCGGAACGACGCCTCGTTAAGTCCGCTGTTACAGGAGCGACGCAGACCGAGTCGGAACCCGATCCGGACCCGGAGGTACCGACACCGTAAAGAGTGTGCGCGCGCGCCCGAGAGGTCCGCGAGCAGTAAGGACTCAAGGGACCAGACAGGTGCGACTTACGGTTGGACGTATACACTTAAGTTAAGTTACAGGTACGTGCACGTGCGCGGCCGCGGCTCTTTGAACGCTCGTTACAGAATTAACGCAGCTCCAGTAAGTTTGTATAAATAATGACGTCACAATAAATATAATAATATGATATATAACGTTGTATAATAATGGACAACTACAGCTCCCAGAATGCATCTGTGACATCACAGCCTTCGGGATTCTTTGGAAATGTTTATTACTTGGTTTGAATGTGTGTGTGTGTGTGTGTGTGTGTGTGTGTGTGTGTGTGTGTGTGTGTGTGTGTGTATTGAATGTTTATTTATAAAAGAGGCGGCCATCTCAATAATATTTCGCATTAAGTAAAATGTTTGTAAGTGCGACCAGGATTATTGTTTTAAATAGTTAAACATGGAAACTGAATTATAAGCGACTGTTATGGAGTCGGATCAGAACCAGCTTGTTTAAATCTGCCGTGACCCGGTGTCGTCGGGCCGGGACATTTTAACTGAACCCAGACGTCGTTCATCTCCTTCATCCAACAAAGAACATCAGCGAGCGAACTCTCCATCTTCAGGATATTAAAGAACGATCTCCCCTCAGGACCTGATCTTCCACCGACGAGTCTGAACTCGAACCGACGGCAGAGAAACGTCTGTGGTTTTAATAAAGACGAGTTATCAGATGGAGCGTCACACATTCAACCAACACGGGATATAAAAAGGTTCATTACACGCAATTCAAATATTTAATAATAATAAACCGATCGATGAAATGAAAGGGAGTTTCCACCTGTGTCATAAATTAAATAAAAGCTTTTAACTTCTAACTAACAATATTAATGACCATTAATTAATTAAGTGTATAGTATATATCCTGATGACACCCACCTCTGATAAAAACACCTGTGATGATCCACCTGACAGGAGGTTCGACCCGGTTCCAGGGTGGCAGAAGAACCAGACGACGTCCTGGATCACGTCAGAACCGGTGAGCACAGAAGACGGATTTGTTTTTGTGACGCGTGCGTTTCCTTTCCCCCACAGATTAGATTCCTAATCCAGAATGAACCGAGTCCAGCGGCGTCTCTCTGCGTTGGTGGCGGTTCTGACCCTGCTGAGGTCGGGCCGGGCCTCACCGTGGACGGACCCGCCCGTCGTCGCCGACCGACCCTTCCTGTTCATGTGGAACGCCCCGACCGAGCTGTGCGAGATCCGCTTCGGCGTGGCCCTGGACCTGTCCCACTTCCACGCCGTCAGCAGCACGCTGAAGACGGCGACCAACCAGAGCATCTCCATATTCTACACCGACCGCTTCGGCATCTTCCCCTACGTGGACGAAGACACCGGCGAGATGTACGACGAGGGCCTGCCGCAGCTGGTGGACCTGCAGGAGCACCGCGAGCTGGCCGAGGACGACATCGAGTACTACATCCCCGCCGACGGGCCGGGACTCGCCGTGCTGGACTTCGAGGAGTGGAGGCCGCAGTGGGATCGGAACTGGGGCGGCAAGGACGTCTACAGGCAGATCTCCGTCGAAACCGTCAAGAAGAAGAACGCGACGCTGTCCGACGACGAGGCGGAGGCCCGGGCCAAGGTGGTGTTCGAACGCGCGGCCAGGAGGTACTTCCTGCGCTCCATCCTGACCGGGAAGCGGCTGCGGCCCAACCGGCTGTGGGGTTACTACCTGTACCCCGACTGCTACAACTACGACTACAACCAGGACATGGCGGGCTTCACCGGCGAGTGCCCCGCCATCGAGAAGGACCGGAACGACGAGCTGCTGTGGCTGTGGAGAGAGTCCACCGCGCTGTTCCCGTCCGTCTACCTGGAGCTGGCGCTCAGAGACTCGCGGCAGGCGCGGCTCTTCGTCCGCAACCGCGTCCGGGAGGCCGTCAGGGTGTCGGCGCTCGCCGGCGGCTCCCGCGCCGTCCCCGTCTACGCCTACGTCCGCCCCGTGTACAAGGACAGCACCGACGACTACATGTCGGAGGTCGGCCGCCCGCGCAGCGCTCGTTAGTGCGTCCTCGCGCCCCCGCTCGTCTCTGATTGGCTGTCGTTTCACCGCAGGAGGACCTGGTCAACACCATCGGGGAGGCCGCCGCTCTCGGCGCCGCCGGCGTCATCTCCTGGGGGGACATGAACGTCACGGCCTCGGAGGTAAGACGCGACGTCGCTCCGCGGTTTTAAAACTCGAACTCAACGTCCCCGTGATCCCGCAGGACTCCTGCTTCGACGCCCGGCGCCACCTGGACCAGGTCATGAACCCGTACGTCCTGAACGTCTCCACGGCGACGAAGCTGTGCAGCGAGGCGCTCTGCGGGGGCCGCGGCCGCTGCGTGAGGAAGCGCTGGGACGACGACGTCTTCCTCCACCTCGACCCGCGGCGCTACCAGATCGGGCGGCGGCGCCGCGGCGGCCCGCTCGGCGTGACCGGCGGCCTCTCGCAGGACGACGTCAACGGGTTCGACCGCGACTTCGACTGCGTGTGCTACGGCGAGCAGCCGTGCAGATCGGTCACGGCGGTCAACGTCATCCAAGACGCCGCCATCACCAGGAGGGGCGGCGCCGCCGACAGGCCCCGCCCCCTCCTGGCGGCGCTGATACTAGTGTGTGTGATGTGTGTCGTAATGTGAACACACACAATCCCGACGCGAGCGATGACACATGTTGTGCGATGTTTTAACCTGTGTGTGTGCGTGTTTGTTGCTGACTCCTCCCCTTGCTGCAGCGATGCACAGGTGTACTCCAGGTACGCTGTGATGTCACAGTCGGCTGCCCATCAGCTGATACGTTAGCTCGGCGTCGGGTTTACTTGTGATTTGGGTTGTTATTGTTGTTTGACGTGAAATAAATTTGTGCGTTTTCAACAACACCTTTGCAGTTTGTCAGGTGACACAGCATCAAACCAATTAGGAGCTTGTTCTCCACCTTGTTCTCCACCTTTCATGGTCCCCAGAGGATGAACCTCGGTCATCCCAGCACAGTGGTTCATCCTCTGGGGGTTTTTCCCCCTGACAGCAGAGGAAAGAAATATGGACGTGGTTTAATGATGTGAGTTTTTTTGTGCGGGGGCTGCACGCGCTGAAATGTTTTCGCCGAAGCCAAAACACAAAGTCACACCTGGTTCAGGTTCACCTGAAGACGAACCGTCACGTCCCTCCTCCGTCCTGAAGGGAAATGAAGCGTCTCCCAGGATCCAAACGCAGCGGCTGCAGCCAGGTGAGAGTCCGGGTTAGTTCGTTTCATCGTCAGCTGATCTCTTGTTTGGTCACTGGGGGGCGCTCTGCAGCTGTGAGTGTGTGTGTGTGTGTGTGTGCGTGCTCCTGCTGCAGTCATCAGCACACACACACACACAGGAGCTGACTGTGGTGCACGTGTGTGTTGGCTGATCTCTGCAGACGAGCTGCACCGCCCGTCGTCGCCCTGCAGGGGGCGGCAGAGCTCCGCCGCTCCTCCCACGCACTTACACGACATGCTGAAGCAAGAACCCCACAACAGACGCACAACATGGCAACATGACTCCGTTCTCTCACAGTCACACAAACACACACAGCTTCCTGATTTTACACGAAAACACAAAATATAAATAAATATTTGTCGGTCGGCGACGCGACGCTGCGGAGGTCGAGGATGAAACACCCTGAAACGCACACGTGTGTGTTTCTGGACGTGATGTTGTGTAACTGTGCGTCGCCGACGTTACCGACCGTGTTTACACTCAAGCTGCAGGATTTTCTTCTGCCGTCACTTTTTGGCCGTCGCACATCGAGAAGAGACGCGCACACCTGCTGCACACTGAGCTCTGCAGGTAACACATTGTGTTAAAAACACACACACACACCTGAAAACTAAAACAACGAGTACACAAACACAAATGAGAAGTCAAGAAAAATAAAACCTGTGCTGTGTTAGCTGATTAGCTTAGCTCAGCTAATGCTGCTCATGTAGTGACTGTTTGCCGTGTTCATAACACACGACCTTTGACCCCTGACTCTGATTTTCATATCTGGACCCCGGGTTGTTCAGTGCGCTCTTTGTTTCTGCACAGCGGGACTTTACTCTCATCCATATTCAGGACCGGTCCACATCGGGCCCGCGGCGGACCGGACCGATCAACGGCCGGACTGTTGTGGGCCGGATGAATATTTCATGTGTGGATCTGTCCCGGGTTTCCACGGCTGTGTGTGTGTGTGTGTGTGTGTGTGTGTGTGTGTGAAGTCACCGTATGACCCAGGAACCTAAAGGTCGTTTGTGCGTCAGGTTTTTGTTTTAATGGCGGCGATGGAGGAAAGGTGAGCGTGAGTCACTCGTCTTCCCAGGTAACGTCCATCCAGGTGAGCCGACAGGAAAGGTCGTGTGTGGGGGGGTGTGTGTGTGTGTGTGTGTGTGTGTGTGTATGTGGGGGGGGGGGATCACAGGAGGAAAACAAACTGCTGAGTCGACACAGTTCTCCTGGAGGAGGAGCCAGGCAGCGTGGTCCGACCCGACTCAGCTCGGCTCCTTATAATCTGCTCTGTCAGTTGGAAGCTGTCCTCGTGTGGGGGGTAGTGTGTGTGTGTGTGTGTGTGTGTGTGTGTGTGTGTGTGTGTGTGTGTGTGTGTGTGTGGTGGTGGTGGGGGGAGATAAGAGCTTTATTGTCCCCCGTCTCCGGCCTTTGTTGGGGTCTACAGCAACATTTCTAGGTCACCGGCTGTGCCTGAACGCCTCGCTGCCCAAACCAACGCTTCACTGAGGGAATTCACCCCCCCGACACCCCCGACACCCCCACCCCAATATATCACCCACTGGGGCTCTGGGGCTTGGGGGCTCGGGGGGTGGGGGGGTTAACCCTAACGACAACAACAACAACACAAATGAACCCAGCCCCTGTTTCTGTCTGAGCAGAAACATTATGGACACAGACTGAGAGGCTCTTTCATGGACCCACACACACACACACACACACACACACACACACACACACACACACACACACACACACACACACATTATCTGTGACCTTTCACCCTGATCTCTGTGTGTTTGTGTCAGTGTGTGTTTGTACCAGGATCCTTCACGCCACGTTCAGATCTCGTTACGATTTGAAGACGCACGCCGTGAAAATCAACTCTTCCTCTTCCTCCTCATCCTCTCTGGACGCGAATCTTGACAGCGAATCAGATCGAAGCTCCTCACCTGAGGGCAGGAAGTGAAACTGCGGTCGGGAGAGAGGAGTTAGCGATGCGGTGATTTGTCAGTTTGGCCCCAGAGAAGAACCCGACTCACATAACATTAAACAAGTTATCTGAATCAGCACCGTCCGGGACAAGAGGTCCGGTCACCCCGGCAACCTGGCTCCTCTCCACCAATCGGGGGCGGCGATCCCAGCCCGCCCGGGACCGCCGTCCCAGCAAACGGCCCCGGGACCAGTTAGGAGAAGGTCAATTTGTTGGGCTGCGTGGCCTCGTGTACCCGTCGCCCCATTGTGCCCGGATGAATGGGTGCTGTCTAATTGCTGGGGCGGTGACCGTTCACAAAAGACCCGGACGCTCGGGTTCTGGTGCCAGAGGGCGAATCAAAGCCGAGCAGGTGATTAGAGGCGAACGCGGTTTCCATACAAAGAGCCCTGTGATTGTGCGACGAGTACAATTACACAAGAATGTTGTATCATTACCCACGGACGAGGAGTACAAGTACAAGCTCATTATTTTAACATGTTGTTCTAAAAGATGAGAAAAGTAACGTCGGAGGTTTTTAAGAAAACAAACAAAATGTTTTCAGTGTAAGTTTGTCGTGTCTTGTGTTACGTTCAGAGAGAAAACATGCTACAGGCTAAACTGTCTGCTAATGAGCTAACAGGAAGAAGCATGCTATCACGCTACAGATAAACACGGAAGACGCTGTTAGCATAGCTAAGATTTATGCTAATGAGCAAACAGGAAGAAGCATGCTATCACGCTACAGATAAACACGGAAGACGCTGTTAGCATAGCTAAGATTTATGCTAATGAGCTAACAGGAAGAAGCATGCTATCACGCTACAGATAAACACGGAAGACGCTGTTAGCATGGCTAAGATTTATGCTAATGAGCAAACAGGAAGAAGCATGCTATCACGCTACAGATAAACACGGAAGACGCTGTTAGCATAGCTAAGTTTTATGCTAATGAGCTAACAGGAAGAAGCATGCTATCACGCTACAGACGAACATGGTACAACGCTGTTAGCATTATTTTGTATGCTAATGAACTAACAGGAAGAAGCATGCTATCATGCTCCAGATGAACATGGTATGGTGCTGTTAGCATTATTTTTTATGCTAATGAGCTAACAGGAAAAATATAAATCAAATCTTAAGATGTTAGCTTACCTGCTAAAATCCTAAACACTAGATTTTAAAAGATCAACACTCACAAGCAAACGATGTTAAACATTAGCATGTTGCTGTGCGCTAGCTATACACATATTGACATACAAATATCACAGGGGAGGATTATAAATTTAATGTTTACGACATGCTTAGCATAGCAGGACTGCTAACAAGCTAAACACACACACAATGAAGGGATGCCCGTTTAAATGAGTAGTGTCAGGAGAAGCATGTGCGGAGCGACACGCGTGACACACGTGTGTGCTCGTGCAGGAACCAGCTCAGGTGTGCGTCCGCCCACCTGCTGCGCGCTCCAGTTGTTCACCGAGCCGTCCGCGGGGCCGATCGGATCGGAAACCATCCGCGACGACTCCTCTGTGGATGAACGGGCCTCGATCGTGGCGGCCGGCCGAGAGGCAGACTCCCCGCCGTCGTCAAGGCAACGGGAGGCGAGGACAATGGCGCGCTGTGTCCTCGGCGGCGATGACGAAACGAGGGCGAGGGACAAAGCAGCTGCGCTGGGCCTGACGCAGCGAATAAACAAACTGTCGCCGGGGGAAAAGGTTTGGTTCTGTGCGATTTGAGCGAATCAAACTAAAGAAATTAAATAAAGCTCGTGTTGTCGCCGCTTCCTGTCGCCGCTCCATGTTCGGCCCCTCCGTGTTGTGCGCAGCGTGAACTGTACACACAATGGCGGCCCTGTCCTCGCGCTTGCTCTCCCACCCGCCGAGTCGCTTTAACCCGAACGAGCCGGACGGACTTTGGGTCCTGGGGTGCTGGAGAGCGCGGCACAAACAAGTCAGCTAAAAAAAACTCTACTTTAAAACAGAGTTTTAATTAAAGTGACTCTTCTCAAAGAAAAAACAACAACAACGTGTCACATTACAGACTGAGCTCAGTTTTCAGGGTGAGGAACAAACAGCGTCTACGTGTTCTCTCTGCTAACAACATCAACCACAACTAAAATAAACACGCCGGCCGTTCACGTCCGCGCTCCAGGAAACAACAGGTAGCTTTACTTATCAATACCTCACAGATCCATTTCTTCCAGTCACGTCTTTCTGTGTGATCAGCTGCTCATCAACGAGGAACCTGTTCAGAACCTTCAGAACCTTCAGAACCTTCAGAACCATGAAACAAAGACCAGTGTCCACACACACGGTGACGTGAGGCAGGTTCAACACATACGTGAGTTAATAAAAAACTAAACTAAATGATTTTCTTTACTGTGTTGTCACATAGTGTGTAAACGGCGAGCGGACGTCCACCAATCAGACTCCTGACCATCAATGACCTTTGACCTCAGCAGTGCGTCCCCACGGCGGCGTAGGCGGCGGAGGTGGACGCCTCCCTGCGGATGGTGCTGAACGGCGACAGCTCCAGCTCGGTGGCGGCGCACTCGTTGTCGGCGCCGGCGCCGGCGGTCCGGGGCGGGCCGCACTCGACGCAGCAGCAGCAGCAGCAGTCCAGGAAGGATTTGGTGAACGGCTGGCACAGGCAGAACAGCAGCACCGGCGTCACCGCCGACTTGCAGAAGAGCAGCAGCTGGCTGACCAGCTGCAGGACGTCCAGGGTCCTGGCGGGGACGCCGGCCGCCATGTAGGCGCCCACGATGTTGCAGATGTTCTCCGGGATGACGCAGAAGCCGTAGAGGATGGCCAGCGCCACCACGGCGCAGTTCATCTGGCTCTCCAGCTGGATCTGCTTCTTGCCGCCGCGGACGCAGGCGCGCTCGGCGCGGCGGATCTTGCGCGCGGTGACCAGCGAGCTGCAGATGGTGAACAGCGTGGGCAGGCAGAAGTAGCAGCCGAAGTACCACCAGAGCCGCGCGCCGTCGTACGTCAGCCCCAGCACGTACAGCGTGTCCGGCAGCTCGGTGGAGATGCGGATCACGCAGCGCTCGCACGGCGCCGCGTCGCCGTCCTCGGCGACCAGCTGCCGGATCAGCAGCTCGGGCAGCGCCAGCAGCAGCGCGCCGACCCAGATGACGGCCAGCTTGGCCGCGGTGGACGCCCAGTTCTCGATCATCTCGTAGTACAGCTGCACGTTGGTGGCGGCGCGGAAACGGTCGATGCAGAGGGCGCACAGCGTGAAGGTCGTGACCCCGAGCGACGCCACCTGGGGTGCAGAGGAGAAAGTGTGGCAGTGACCGGAACACGGAGCGGGTCAGAACACGGAGCGGGTCAGAACACGGAGCGGATCAGAACATGGAGCGGGCCAAAAGGTGCCAAAAGTATGCGGACACAGAAACAAATGGAAGCTGGGGCTCAGACAGGCTCCCAGTCCGAACCACGAGGGTTCAGGGGGTCCAACACCGATGTTGGATCAGGGTCCGGGTCTGGGCTCAGGCAGAACCGCGTCTTTGTGGACCCGGTTCTGAGGACGGGGACGCTGTGACTGAAACAGGAGGGGTCCAAACACACGGCGGACACACACTCCTTATCTCAGACCTCTTTACCATCTTTACTCTGATGAAGATGAAGATGAGGATGAGGGTGTGTGTGTGTGTGTGTGTGTTGTCTAATCTCTGCTGTGTCCTCCTGCAGCCTGACGTGACACTGATCGGATTAAACAACCTTTAGATTAAAAACGACATTAACCCCCCCCCCACACACACACACACACACACACACACACGTGATCTGACCCGTGCAACACCCAGTAACTTTAACAAACGACACACACTTTTGCGTGATGTCACATGTGCCATAAACCCGACCCACGCCACCTCACGTCATCGGACACTTCCTGCCTCGGGCTCGGACCCGGAACCTCCACCTCACCTCCAGGTACGGGACGATCCTGCAGGAGAACTCGCCCAGCAGCCAGGTCTCGGTGAGCTCGCGGAACACGACGAGCGGCAGGCAGAAGAAGAGGACCAGGAAGTCCCAGAGCGCGAGGTTGGCGAGCAGCGAGTTGGAGACGCTCCGCATGTAGTAGTTGTGGCAGACGATGCACATCACCGACACGTTGCCCGCGACGCCCGCGGCGAACAGCACCAGGGCCGCGGCCATGACCGCGTACGCGCCGCAGGCCTCCGCGGTCACCGGGTAGAACGGGTTCTTCACCTGCTTGCGCCGGGTGCGCGGCTTCCCGGGGGCGAACGGGGTCGCGTCCGGGAAGTCCGGCAGCGGGTAGTCCACCTCCTCCTCCACCTCCTCCACCTCCTGCTCGACCTCCTCGTAGTCGCTGGCGTTGAGGCCGAAGGGCGGAGCGGCCTCTTGCTCCTGCGCCACGGCCGCGGCTCCGTCCCGCAGCATCCCGCCGGGTTTCGCGCTCCGCCTCTGACGCCGGTTGCGTCCGGTCCTTCCGGTGCCGCAGGTGGGTCCGAGCCGCGTCGGTCTGGGCGCTGGGGTCGCGGCCGCGTTTCCATCCGTGCGTAAAGGTGACGCGCCGAACGGAGCTTTACGCACGGCGCGCCGGTGCCGGTGCGCCTCCGGCCCCGGCGGCTCAGCGGGGATCCGGTTCACGGTGTCCAGCCAGGGGGCCTGCGCGCCCGCACCGCGCGCGCCCCCGTCGACCTCCCCGCTGACCGCGTGCCATCCCCGGCTCTGCGCATTCCTCTCGGCGGCGGCGGACTCGTAATGAGGGCTGAGACTGGTCTTTGTCTTCTGGCCGTGGAGCTGACCGGCCACGGCCTCGCTGCACAGCCACAGCCACAGTAACCTCAGGGGCGGGGGCGGCATGGCTCCGTCTAACCCGTGATCCACAGGGACCCGTCCATCTCCGCCCGCTCAAGTTCTCGATGCAAAAATAATAATTAAAAAAAACTTTCAGCTTCCGCGGAAAGAAACAAATCAGTTTTCCGTCATTCTTCCGCTCAAACGGTTCTCACCGAGTGTTTCAGGTGAACCTGTCGGGTTCGGCTGCGTCCCGGAGCCGCTCCAGCCCGGAGGCATCACCGCTGTGTGGGCTGGTTCGGGTCCTCCGCGGCAGAGGGCGGAGGGCTGGAACCCGGACGAGGCGGGTCCTTCAGCGATGGGAGGTCGGGATGCGGAGCTCCGTCTGAGGAGGAGGAGGGAGGAGGAGGAGGAGGAGGATCCGTTAACACTGATAATAAACTGTACACAACGTGCGGGATCACAACACGAACAACTTAAAGAACCGACGGAAGTTTTAAAAAAGTTTTCAACATGAATTTTAAAGATAAAAACTGTCAAACCTGATGTGACAAATAATCTGTAAGAAAAAATAAACTTTAAAAACTTTTTTTTTAACCATATATAATTTTTTATAGTGTACATATACTGAGAATTTTATTTCTCTATAATATATATACAGAAGTATATACTACATATTTCTATAGTATATCTAATTATAACTACACAGTACAACATTTATTTAGTGTCTCACAGGAAGACACAACAGTCGGACACACATTTTAAATGTTGCTACATGAAGTTGTTGTATTTGTGTAGTACTCCTGTGAGTATTACGTTCAGTTACTGCAGGTACTTCCCGTCACACCTGTGCGGTCTGATGAAAACCGGAGAATGTGATCGTCTGCTCCGCCCTCTGGTGGACGGTCCGGGTAAAACACCGACACGCCCCTGCTCCGCTCACCTGGTTATCACAGGTGTCGGTCGGTCTGGACACTACGAGCTAGTTAGCGCGCTAACCTCAACAATCTGCGGCTAACGCTAACGTTAGCTGCACCGCAGAGAATCAGGACTCCAGCTCCATGTGCAAACAATATCCAAGGCTTTTATTTTGAAAGAGTCATTAAAGGATGGCGTGAGCAGAACAGCTGAACGTTTAAAAACACGCTCACATCGTCGGTCAACAGGTTCACACACAGCAGACACACTTTGTTTATTTCTCGTCGCACAATAAATACAAATAAAAACTACAAATGGAAAACAGGAGCAGTTCTTTGTTTTTCTGCAGGTCCGGTTGTACCGGAGACCTGCGGGTCCGGTTCAGGCCGGGTCCAGTTCGGACTGCACCGAGGGGGGTTTGGCGACGACCGCCGCCGTGTGGCAGATCTGGTAGCAGGTTTGGCTCCGCCCCTCGCCGTCCTCTGCCCGGTACGCGGCCAGACACAGATTGAGCCACGGACGCTCACCTGACGACGCACAAACGCAAAACGAGTTAAACTCACCTGCTTCACGCCGACGCGTCGCACACGACCTGCTGCTGCGACATGCTGATGTACCTGCGTCGCCCCCCGGTGGACAGAGGGCGTCCATGGTCTGACGGATGCTCGTCTGAGCCTCCTGATTGGCTGCCGCCTCCTCCGCCGACACGCCGAAGAACAGCTCCTGATCGAAGCAAACGTGTTCTGTCCACATGTCGCACAAATGACACAGAAACGCACACGTCGCATGTTTGGGTTCAAAAGCTCACGGCGTCTCTCCACAGGAAGACGTCCAGCGTGTCGGTGGCGTCCTGCAGCTCCAGCTTCATCAGCAGGATGAACCGCAGCGGCCGGACGCCGAGCGCTGCGAGACCACAAGGCCGGAGACGTTAGTCGGAACAGACCTGAGATCAGCCGAGTCGGGGAAACGAGGTCGCAGGTGCCAGGTCTCACCTTCCGCTATGATCTTCTCGTCGACGGCCTCGACTCCCTCGGCGCTCGGCTCCCTCACCTGGGCGTCAGAGCAGCGCCGACACCTGCGACGACAGACGGGAGGGAAACCGATTCTTTACAGCGGGACGGGACGAGGCGCGTTGACGTTCGTCTCGACGGATCTCGGCTCTGACCCGTAGAATCTCCGCCCGCCCCTGAACAGGAAAGGCGCCGGCGGGTCGAGCAGAGCCAGGCGACCTCCGGACGACCTGACGGGGACCACGTTCCGGTACCCGGCCGCCAGGCGGCGCATTTCCTCCAGGGTGGAGCCCACGACGAAGAGGAGCTCGTTGGTTTTGCCCTCGGACATGAGCTGGGTGGACAGGTGGACTCTCAGCGTCCGGGTCGAGGATCCCGGGGAGTCACCGGGGACGGCGACCCGACCCGAGAGCGCCCACGGCGGGGGGCTGCAGGGCGCGGGGTCCCCGGACGCCTCGGAGAACAGACCTGAGACCAGCTCTTCATCGGGGACGTCCAGCATCGTCCTGCACTCGCTGCAGTACAGCTTCAGAACCTGGTGCAGCCCGCGCGGCTCGTAGGACTTGAGCCGGACCCTGACGTGGCGGTGACGGACCCGACCCGGGTCGGACCGCCTCAGCTCGGCCAGCGTCGCCGGCTGAGCGGCGTGAGCGCAGCGTCTCTCTGAGCGGGAAGACAAACAGGAAGCAGATGAAACCGATGGGCGAAGAGCTCGGAGGAGGAGGAGGAGGAAGTCCAGACGACGAGGGTTCACACCTGAGCCGCACGCTGCCGTTTCACCGCCTGAAAAAAACAACACAAAACAAACTGTTGTTCTGTTGTGTGCACTCAGAGTTACACAACCATCAGGCCTGCAGCCGCCAAACCTGCAGGTCACAGTTGAAGGTTTTATTTCATCCCCGCTGAAGCGTGGGCTTTTAGACCGGCTAATGGAGGCCTCCGCCCGTCAGGATGTTTGTGTGTCATGGTGTTTCACTCCCGTCTTTCTTTCTTTGTGTTTGAGTCACAAATATTTTCATTTCCCCTCCCACTAACCGGACCCCGTGACGCTGCTGCTTCGGGCTGCGTGCTAAAGCTAACAGATAACATGCCAACGCGACACGTTGACGCTAACAGGCGGTGGGACCGTCTCCGGTCACGAACCTGCACCAAAAACCGTCCGCGAGAGGAACCGCAGCAAAAAGTTGTGACGTACCGGTCGGGCCGAGCCTCAGGAGGCCCGGAGACTCGGGCGGAGTGCTCCAGACTTCCAAAAACGCAGAGTCCTTCAGCTCCACCTCTGCGAAGACCTCCAGGTTTCTGCAGGAGACACAAACGATAAACAGCTGCAGGCGGAGCGACCCGAGCTGCGTCGTGGACGCGTCGTCCTCCACCTCCTCAGCTCCTGCACGTCGGCGCTGTTTTCTGGTAGAACCCGGATCCCCCTGCCGTACGCCGTCCCGCCGTGCAGGTGGAGGGCCAGGTGCTCCGCCTCCTTGCCGGGTCCCGGGGTCGCTCGCAGGTTGTAGATCCTCAAGAAGGCTCCGGGCTGACGGCACCGACAGGACCACAAACAAATGGATATTAGACACGATTAATAAACGAGTCCAACCTGAGGTCCGGCTTCTGGTGTCCACCTCCACCCCTCCACTGCTGGAGCACCTGCTCCACCACCTCCACCCACACAAACCGGCCCTCAGCACTTCCAACACTTTATCTCATTGCCCTCCTCCACCTGCAGGGGGCGGTGGTGCACCAAACTTGCAGTTGGTGATTCAGACTTCTGTTTGGAGGGTTTGTCGTTCCCCCCCTCCATCACGACGAGCCGGCGCCCGACGGAAATCTGTCCTCGTCCTCGACAAACGCTTCGCTCGGCAAGTGGCCGAGGGATTCGCCAGGGTTCAGTAAAACACACACACACACACACACACACACACACACACACACACACGCGTATATATGCATGTACGTGTGCGACCTTTAATTGCTTTATAGCAGGAGAGATCAGTAGAACGCCTCGATAATCTGCGGCTCCTCTTAAATCCGTTTCTTCCCAGTGAAGTTGGGAGTCGGCGTCGGGGCCGGATTAACCCGCCGATCTCCCGAGGCCTCCCCTCCCTCTGAAGGTGAGGAGCGCGGGGATGAACTGGGAGAACTGGAGAGCCGCCACCGCTCCCCGCGGAGCGCGTTTTATTATCTGGGATTAGCCCTTTATCTGGAATGATTTCCGCCCGACGGCGCGAAGCTGTGAAACTGACAAAACCTTCGCACGAGTTCAAAACCCGGAGGGAAAAAAAAAAAGGGGGTTTGGTTTCACTCCTCCTCCGTGTCGTGATCTGAGAACAGGATATCTGACGAGATTAAGGAAAAAGTGAAGAAAAGAAAAGACGAAAGTTCACGCAGACAAAGCGTGAAAAAGGTTTCCCTATAGCTGCGTAAAAAAAAGAGACGTTCAACGTTTCTACTGCCCCCGAGTGGCCAACAAGTGCACCTGCAGCTCACAGGTTAACGTCACGGTTTATTTTCTCCTCTAAACCATCACAGATGTCACATGATCTGGATTCAGGCGGCTCTGATTTAATCTGAAGTCGATGGCGGGAGGTTCAAACGAAACCCGGACCGTTTTCCAAAAAGGAGAGAAAAATGAAGAGAAATCAAAACTGATGAGATTAAGCCGTCGATTTGGATCAGACGCTTCCATCCCTCCGCCAACCGTCTTTGACCGGACATGAATCATCACACCTGCTGTAATCCCATCAAAAGAGATTAAAAATATGCTGTACCTCCGAGGGGGCGACGTTATCTTCATTTAAATGAAAATCAGTTCGGTTCGATGCTAAACGAGGATGTTTTCATCCCTTCGTCTTCGCCTGCGCTTTCTCATCTTATTTGAATCGTTATTAAGATCGTTTAAATCCCAGCGAGGCGGCTGGCGAACGACGAGACCAAACACACAGCGGTTCTTGTTTGCACAATCCCAGACTCTGCCGGGTCTCCAGAGACCCGGTTGTTTAACAGAACCAGGCAGAAGAAAACAACTGTAAGCGCCTGCGGGTCCAGCCCACGGGCCCAGATCGCCCAGAACGTGATTGGCCGAGGACCGAGGTCACAGCACGACGGTTCTTCCACCACATGCCGACGATGACTTGGTTTTCACACAAGAGAAGTTGAACTTGAATGAAGCTGACCTCCGCAGGCCGGTGCTCCAGATGTTGGTCCCAGCTCTGCTTCTTGGAGGTAAGAGACAGATGTCCACACAGAGACAGTAATGGACCCAACGAGTCCACATAGGGAGACCAGTCCAGGAGGGACCAGTGTTCTCCCCAGTTTGGTGGGTTAGAACCAATCAGAAGGTGAAGGCCCTTCTTGTTTGGGCTTATTGTTCACAGCTGATTGTTGTTATAAAACTCGGTCTTCAGATCTCAACACGAGGCTTCTCACCCCCCACCGGGTACTACTTCAGTACACAAGTACTGCAGGTGTACACAGTTTTTGTAGGACGACTTCCCGCCTCGATCGCCTCAGAACAATCCCTCTTTACGGGGAACGGAAAGCTCGGGAAAAAAAAAAAACAACAACACGAGGAACGAGTCGCCTCCGTCGTGACTGCGACCGTTGTCACGGCAACCGGCGGCAGGAGAATCAGCGGTATTGTCGGAGCGCCGCGATTAGCGCTCGGAGCCCTCGGGGGCCGACCGGGTCGTTTATCTGAAACCAAACTTAGCCTAATGGGCGCATTATCGCTGCCGTGCGCGGTGCGTTCAGGGGCCGCGGGACAGCGACGGGCCTGTTGGGCAGAACCCCCCCCCCCGGTGACCCGCTCTCTTTTTAACGAGGCCGGGCCCAGGCGCTCTGAGTACTCCCTGCGTACCAGCACTGAAACACTCAGCCGCCGTTAGTGCCGGCTGCTCGGTGAAAAGAGGTTCCTCAAAATTCCACGGATCGCTCCGGGCTTCTGTCTCAGCGCAGGAGCTGAGAGGAAACAAACCTACGGGCTGATGTTTACCACTTCCTGGAACTTCCAGACCGTGGGACTGAAGGATGCTGGGAAATCACAGCCCCCCCCGCAGGATGAATCCGTCCACATCAGCTGAGTAAATGATGTGTGTTGACGGACGCTGGGTGGCGGGGGCGAAGGATTGGAGCCCGCGGGCGCGATACGAGGTCGGTCTCGTTCCCCTCATGGCCGTGTTCACCAAACAGGAAACAGCGTGGGAGTAAAAGGAGCATCGAGCGTGACCCCCGACCCCCGACCCCCCCCACTCCAAAAACAACATCCAGCGACACGGAGACGAGCGCTCGGTCGACCGTGAGCGCTAAAAACAGGATAACGAGCGGAGGCCGAGGAGATCCTGGAGGTCGGCAGTGTACTGTGTGTGTGTGTGTGTGTGTGTGTGTGTGTGTGTGTGTGTGTGTGTGTGTGTGTGTGTGTGTGTGTGTGCCCCCCCCAGGGGAACGGCCCCGTGAAGGCGAGAGAGTGCCTGCCCCGTAGGAACGAGATGTGAAGAGACCGATCGAGACCTTCTGCACATCACGATCAGTAATCAATAATTATTGATGTCGAACACGGTGAAACGAACGAGGAGCGGTGCCGGAGGGAGAGCGGGACGTCGGTTTACCGCCAAACTGCTCGCAAAGCTAAACACCGACAGCTGCACTTCCTGTTTAACCAGTAATTAGCTAATGCTAACGTGCTAAAACGAGTTACGGTTGGATCGGCGTCGAGCGGCGCGCGAGTGTCGGGTCGTCCATTGCGAACGGCAGCCGCGGAGGGCGTTAGCGCGCCGACGTTAGCACGTAGCTCACAGCATCGCGGCGAAGCGTGTACTTCCTGTCCCACCTGGCGGGAGCTCGGCGAGCTCAGGTGACCGGGCGCTCTTCTTCATCTGCGCCGCCGAAGGCGAGCTTTGTAGCTCGCTCCCTTTCTTTAACAAGTACCATTCAAAATGAATGGAGGACGTGTGTGTGTGTGTGGAGGAGTCAATGACACACACACACACACACACACACGGTCTTCATCCCTCCTCCTCCTCTCATCATAATGGGCTCCTTTCTCTCCTAATAGTCGCCTCCTCGCAGAAACGCCTCAGTCGATTTCACACAATGTCGCCGATGATTCACCCGAGGATTCTGGGTAATTGGAGGAAGCGTTCCCATTCAAACCCCTGCTGCGGGAAGTGTGTGTGTGTGTGTGTGTGTGTGTGTGTGTGTGTGTGAGGTGAACTGACTGACGCTCGTCAAATTAAAAAAAATAAAAAACTAACTCACACACACACACACACACACACACACACACACACACACACACACACTGCGTAGGTCGTTTCACGCAGGTCGGGCCGCGCGATGTGACGGCCGAGGAGCTTTCAAAATAAAAGCCACCTTTCAAAATAAAAGCCTTCGAGGTTACGAGACCAGGAAGCAGGGGAGGTTTGGGGGGCGTGGCCACACTGCGATTGACGCTTGTGATTGACCTCTGACCTGCAGCTGCCTGGCGACCTCCACGTGGTTGTCGAAGACGAGGACGTCGGCGACGAGCTTCTCCTTCTCCTCGGGGAAGGAGGACGGCCCCTCGGTGACGCCCGGCTCCACCGACACCTTCTGCAGGACGTGAGGACACCTGGTCCCGTCCCACACCTGAGGGGACAGACGGAGACGCTTCAGCATCTCGATCTGCGGCGCCCGCCGTTTCATTCTGCGACACGTTTGTCATCTCTCTGACAGCGTCCGTCATCACGTGAAAACCTCGCGGCGGTTCCTCTCGCGGCTCAGAGCCCGGCGCTGGCGGCAGAACCGGCGCTCGCTGCCAAACCCTGTTCGGATTCATCTCCTCCATCGGCGCCGCTGGCAGGAAACCAGCCGCCGCTCAGATAAAAAACAAAGAGGGGAAGGACGCGACCACCAGGGGGCGCAGAGCCTCACCCTCAGCAGGGTGCAGGTGGAGTCCACGGGCGCCTTGGCCAGGAGCTGGCAGGTCAGGTCGAAGAACGCCCTGGGCCGGACGCCGGACAGGGGGGCGGCGGCCCCCGGGGGGAGCGGGGCCCGGCCGGTGGCCCAGGCCCGCAGCTCCTCCACCGTCCTGCGGTCGTCCCGGTCGAAGTGGAAGGAGCGGCTGGAGGTCCGCGGCTCCACGGCGCCGCCCGGCGTCCCGTCGAACGCCACAGCGGAGAAGCCGAAGGTGTTGACCAGCATGACGGAGTCTTTGTAGGACTGGGCCTGCGGGGGGACAGACGGGACTCAGCACGGTTCTGGTACAGAGACGTAAAGACAGAACCGGGCTCCGGGTCGGACCTTGACTCGGTGCAGGCGGACGATGTCGCCGATCTGGAAGATCTTGGGATGGTCCTCCAGCTTCTCGCAGAAGACGGTGCAGGTGATCTTCTGGTCGGACGGGTCGGTGATCTTCAGGCTGGAGCAGAAGTCTGTGTCAGTAAAAACAAAAAGCTAAATTAATTTACTGATTTAAAACATTTCACCAACACTGACAGGAAAACAACAGAAATGAGGTTCAATATTAAAATTAGTATGTTAATTTTTTACAAAAAAATATATAGGTAATAAAATATCTATAAAAAATATAAAGAAATAAAATAAATAGAAGCTAAAAATATGAAGTTAAAATCCACAATACCAATAACTCATAAATATTATCTGAATAAAATCACATGTATTGAAATTAAGGATTAATTTGTAATATCCTGGACATTGTTTTTTTAAATTATTTACAGCCCATCATCATCATCATCATCACGTGTGTAATAAAAATAAAAATTAAAGGATTAAAACAAATGTGGCGTTTCAACATGTACGTTTAAATCTTTTTTTCTTCAGTAAACAAGTTATTTGTCAAACTTCCAGCGTTGGTGTGTCTGAACAGACGGATTAAAAAACTTTATTTTATATATTTAAATACATTATTTTATTCAGATGAGTTATTGGTAAATTTTTTAATTTTATTTTAATATTACAATTTAGTTTTATATATTTTCACTAATTATTTTCTATCTTACTGTTCGTCATTACTGTCTAATAATCTTAATTAGTAACATTCTTCGATGCTAGTTAGCGTTAGCCACAGCGGCGGTGCGCCCCTCCTCCTCTAATCCCTCAGAATAACACAGCGCCACGTGTGGGCCGGCACCGACCCGTCCCGCGGCTCTTGAATGGCTGCTTGAAGAAGACCACCACCCCGTACACGTTGACCACGGCGCCGGCCTTCAGCTCGTCCAGACGCACGTACGAGTATCTCTGAACTTTGGCCTTCCTGCAGACCTGAGGAGACACGACGAGCCGGCGGGTTAATCCGAAGTCGAGGCCGCTTGTTCTGCCGCCGCTCGACGGGACGCGGCGAAGGAACGGCGAGCGAGAAAAACGAGAGTCGACGGCTTCTTCTTCTCTTAACGAGAGGAAAAGGAAAAGCGTCGAGGAGAACATCACCGCCGCATAAATTTAATTTGAATCCCTCAGTGATCGTTTCATCGCGGCCCTGTCAGCAGTTAACCAGCTGTGTGTGTGTGAGTGTGTGTGTGTGTGTGTGTGTGTGTGTGTGTGTGTGTGTGTGTGTGTGTGTGTGTGTGTGTGTGTGTGTGTGTGTGTGTGTGTGGGACCATCTGTGATTCGAGCTAACGCTACTCAGCTCGCTCCCTCCATCACCAGACTGACGATTAAAGGACAAAGTCAGCTATGAACTCTGGGTAAAGACGCCGCCGCGAGACGACGACGGAGGATTTTCAGATCAAAGTCTGAAGAAGTTTGATCTGCGGAGAGAAGAAAACTTCTTCTTCTTCTTCTGAGGAATGAAAATAAAAAAGTCCCACCTGAGATGATGAAAGAGACGGAAACCGATCGCTCCTCGCCACGTTTGTTTTGTTAAACACCGGCGTCAAATAAATCACATGCTTTATCATCGGAGATCTGATTTTTAATAAAAACTCTGTCAGTTCACCACCGGACCCCAGGACCAGGACCAGGACCAGGACCAGGAGGTCTGGAGGTCCGGAGGTCTGGTGGGACCCCCCGGATTCTCACCTCGGCGGACGGCGCGGCGCTCCTCTTGTTGTCCGCTGGGGACCCGGGGTCGGGGGGAGGACGGGACACCTGAGGGATGAAGAAGGAGATGAAGGTCATGGGGTCATGGGGTCATGGGGTCATGGGGTCATGGGGTCTGGGGGACGTATGACTGAGATGATGACGTCCTCACGTAAAGACAGGCGTCGTCTCCAGACAGCAGGAGGCTGCAGGAGTGAAGCTTGTCCCTGTCCACGGTGGACGACTTGGTCACACTGAAGCCACAGGCCACCACCACATCCTGGAGGAGGAGGAGGAGGAGGAGGAGGAGGAGAGGGAGGAGGAGGAGGGGGAGGAGAAGGAGAGGGAGGAGGAGGAGGAGGAGAAAGTGAAGGAGGAGAAGAAGAATGAGGAGGTGGTGAAGAAGAAGAAGGAGAAGAGGGAGGAGGAAGTGGTGAAGGAGAAGAAGAAGAAGGAGGAGGAGGAGGAGAAGAAGGAGAAGAAGGGATTAGAGGAGGCAGATAAACAGCCTTCCTCCTGGGGGAGGACAGATTGAGGCGGCAGATGTTGAGTCCGGGGGGCGACGTCCACGGTGAGGAGACGTGAGCGGTTCTTTTGTTTGGCGTGTCAGCTGCCCCCCCCAGGACGGATTAAAGCCCTGACAGATAGTCTGGATTATCACGTTACGCAGAGACAACGCCTCTGATCTGCAGCCGCGGGGGACGCACACGTGTGTGTGTGTGTGTGTGGGGGGGACACCGTCACATGACAGCCCCCCCACACGGTGGAGCGACGCGTCATCGCCGCTCAACGCAAAAAACTACCTGTGGTTACCATGGCGACAGTGCGTCGAACCTGTCACCTGGGGGCGTGGCCAGGCTGTGATTGACAGCTAGCACGTGTCACGTGAAGGTGAGGAGGAGCGTGAACAGAACACGAGGTTCAGACAGGCGCCGCCGCACGAGCGAAGCTCCCACTCGCCTGGCGTAACCGACGGCAACACGCGGACCCACCCCGTGATTGACGGCTCGGCTGAAGTCCCGGGCCAGAGCTCCGAACAGAACCACGTTGATGGACGGGTTCTGGGACGAGCCGCTCGGCTGAGAGTCTTCCTCTGGAAACACACACACACACACACACACAGAGTCGGGTTAACATGAACAGAACCTTTACAACACGACAACGGAAACAAGACGGTCGCACAATACACGGGGGGGGGGGGGTGTCCCCGCCACAATAAGAGCCTCAGCTTTAATCAGGCGTCAGAGATAAGGACACACAGACGAGACGATAATGAGACAGACACACACACACACACACACACACACACACACACACACTCTCACCTCGCAGGACGGCCTTCAGGATGAAGTCGTCGCCCGCCAGCGACACCAGCGGGCCTTTACACACCACCCTCCCCTGCAGGAACACACACAACAACAACAACAACATCGTCGTCACGTGTACAGTGGTAAAAGTACACGCTGTACTCGCAGTACAGATACTTCCTGTATCGTCTCGTGAGGAACCAACCTTGACCATCTTGTCGGAGCAGTCGGTGCCGGCGGCGACGAGCGGGATGGGAATCCTGGTCAGGTGGGCGGGGACGCAGGTGCCAGGCCCCGCCCCTTCTGACAGCACATGGACGGGCATGGTGTCGAGGCGACCTGGGGGTCAAAGCGTGTTCGGGTTCAACCTCTGCTGTATGAAACCGGGTCGTTAAACGTCCCCGAGTCCGCCGCGGTCCCGGCAGGTGGCGCGTCGCCGCTCCCTGTCGGAGCACGTTAGCTTGACGCGACGGCGGCGGAGCGGGAACAGCCTGGGAGCCGCTCGCTCGGGCGGAAAAACCCGGGCGCCAGAAAAAAATAAATAAATCAAACGCACGTCTCTGATTTGGACCCGAGCGGGGAGGAGCCACGCCGCGGCGTCACCGACTCACCTGCACACACCGAGGTGACGGGTCTCAGGCTCCACGCCTCTCTAGGTGTCTGCGTCGGAGACGGTTGCCATGACGACGGCCGCCTGACTCAGGCTTATCTGAACCTGCAGCCTGCTGCACAGCCAAAACACACACACGCACACACACACTGCTGCAACCTATCAGAGACCCCCGGACTGCATGCCCCCCCCCACGCGGTGGGGAGCAGCTGCTCCTCATTAACTCAGGAGGAGGTGCAGGTTCATGGGGGGGCGTTTAAAAACCTGAACCACATCGGTCAGCAACAACTGATGATGGATTCTGCCCCCACACACACACACGTCTCTGCAGAAATACACAGACACACATTTAACACACAATGACATGACAACAACAACAACAACACAACATCACGAGTCGTGAACTCGCTGCATAATTAACTGCCCTTTTACAATCTCCTATTTTCAAATGTACACTCATTAATTACAGGGGGGGAAACACACACACACACACACACTTAGTGTCGGCAGGTTCATTTCCTCCAACATAAAACCTGCAGCTGCCGCAGCCCCCCCGGCACACACACACACACACACACACACCAGCAGGTGATTTCAGAAGGTTTTTTTTTTATCAGGTCAGGAGCAGAAGGGGGGGGGCTCCCCTCCCCTTTATTAAAAAGCATTTAAAATGCAGCCATCAGGGCCGAGCCCCACACACACACACACACACACACACACACACACACACACACACACACACACACACACACACACACACACACTGTAAAAACTTAATGTAAAAAAGGTTTCTTCTTTTTCAACTTCCTGCTGCTCTTCCTCACAGCCAGAACCTGATCACATCCATATCTAATCAATATCAGCCTGTTTCGGTTTTAAAGGGACAGTTCGTGCTGTTTGACGTGGGGCACGTTCACCTGAACGACTCTTAACGTGAAATTACATCACAAATATTGGGCCGGCCGCACGTGACGTCACCTCGCCGCACGGGTCGGATTATCAGAACCGGACCCGCAGATACGGAGAATAAGGGATTTTATTCCAGATTATTCTGAGCGGCGGCGCACGATGTCTGCGCGCGGGAGATACGGATTCGTTCGTAACACGCGGCGTCTCGTCCGCCGACACGGATCTGACGCGGTTTGTTTTAGTGTCGGTGACGTTAAAGCAAGTGCGTCACAGGTCACCTGCGTCTGCACACCTGGACTCCGTCAGCCACACACACACACACACACACACACACACACACACACACTCACTCACTCACTCACTCACTCACTCACTCACTCACTCTCTCTCTCTCTCTCTCTCTCTCTCTCTCTCACACACATCTTTATGTTCATATACGGGTGCCGATGAGTTTTATTTAGCCTTCCGGCTTCAACTGCAGCTAGCTAGCTAGCTAGCTCGTTAGCATGCTAGCCAACTTTAGCAAACACAAACGTACGGAGCGCGGCTAACATCCGGGTTTTACCCCAACCTTTAAATAACGTACATATAAAAACAAACTTTACACAAAACGAAAAGACGTCACTTTTGATCTCGCTGTATATAAAGCAAGTTAAACCAAACTCCATTCAACATTGGTTCGGTTTAACGTTGTACCGACCCTCTGCATGCTAACGAAATAAGTCAGGCGACGCTGCGCCGTAGTTTACGAACACGCAGCGTCTGTTGGTGAATTCGGCCGCCGTACGTCTCACGATAACCTGCGTTATGTCGGTAAAACGTAAACGTTTCCCACGGACCGCAAGCGGTGGGACTCAACGCAACTAAAACCGGCGCGACTTGTGTGCGTGAGCGCGCGCTCTCTCGGTGAAACACGGCGCGAGCGACTTAAAGTGACGTAAAGAAACACGCACAGCAGGTAAAGCGGGGAAATGAAAAAGTGTGTAAACTTACGGCTGCGGGAGCTCGGCGTGTTTTTTCCCCGCGTCGGTTCAAACCGCCAGGCCGCGGGAGCGCGCATGCGCGTCAGAAGCCCCGCCTTATGCAAATAACAAGAGGGGAAGTCATGTCAGCGGGTTGTAAACAAACCAAATAAATAAATAACAACCGAATACAGAACGTAAACTCCTGTCAGAATACAAACCTATATTGTATATGTAGTTAATAAAACAATAAAATGTTTATTTACTCCCGTCTGATGTAAACAGGTCAGAGGAAACTACGTCACCTGGTGAACGATGGTGATATAAAACACTTTTCATAAGAGGACATATGTGGAGCTTCAGATAGAAAATATAATTACTGTTCCCAGACCAGCTTTAATCCAGAGGGTTGAGATCCGGCTGATTAAAGTGAATGATCTTTATTTTAATTGGACAGGTGAGCGCTGTACCTGGACTTTATGGGTCCTCACGTCTGTCCCCGGGTCAATAAACACAGGTAACAGAGAAAGGCAGAGTGGTGCATCATGTGAGATTTCATTGTGAGTGTAATCACCTGAGTAAAGCTGCTGTTCCAGCTGTGGCCTCTGTGGATTACATCCTCGGAGCTCCAAAAGTTCAGCTCCTGAAGTTTGAACTCTGGAGTCTGAACTTTCTTGTTTGAGGGGGCGGAGTTTCGTCTTTGCGCCCGGTGTCCCGCCTCGTGGCGCTCACGCCGCCGATGAACATCGAGGGGGAATTTCACGTCGACGCGTCAAACGATTATTGAGATTTGTTCCTGCAGATCAATACGGATCAATCAGAAGCAACCCCCTCCCTCTCATCAAACCGTTTCCACGCTCGCATTATGGATGGAAACCTCAGCAGCTCTTACGAGCAGATTAGTGACTGTTTAATTAAATTGAAAAATGCCAAACACTCAGAGGGGCCGTGATAGAGAACATAATTCTGCAGCTGTATTAGCAGGAGGCTCATTACTCAGCACTAATGAGTTTCTCCTGCAGAGCGAGCTGCTGCTCCTGCTTTATGTTTCTAATCAACCGTCCTCCTCTGTGAAGAATATCACCAATAAACTACACGCTCGCGTCCTCCCCATGGAAAACAACAGCTTCCATATTGTCCCTGTATGGGCGGATCCTCAGGACCAGTTAGGAAAATCTGGCCCCACCATCAGGCCGCGCGTCCTTTGATCCTTTAATTGGTCAAATGTTGAGAAATCAATGTCCTCAGATCACAGATTAACACGTGTTAACAGAAGCAACAAGTTACGGTCGAGGCTGAAAATTTGTGAGACAGACGACAGCTGAAGATCATGTGGCGCAGATGAAAGTCCCGGAGCAGCTACTCAAAGACAAGCTGTGGTCTGAGGGGAAATTACTCACACAACATGTAGATAAATGTAATCCAGCCTAATCTGATCTGTAGTCCAATCTAACGCAAGTAATCTAATGTGGTCTATTCTCCTGTCTAATTTAACATAATCTAGTTTGGTCCAACACAGTTTTTATCTGATCTAATCCAGTCTATTCTCTGGTTTAGTCTAATTTAGTCCAGTCTAAATAATTGAGTCTAATCTAACTGAATCCAATATAAACTAATCTCATCATCTCGTCTCTTATCTACTTTCTGATCTGAGCTAATCTAATCTGGTTTGCTCTAATATAATCTCAGGGAACCCAACTAAAAATCCATCAACCGGCGGCTCGCGTGGTAAACGCTCATAAATAATTCCATGAAATTAACCAGGAGGGTTAGAGGCGGGCCGAGCAGGCGACGCAAAAACATGACCATAAATCCCGGCGCCGACCTCCCAGCATCCTCTGGGGCCGGGCG
The DNA here is from genome assembly GCA_016785225.1 of Psettodes erumei. Taxonomy (NCBI): domain Eukaryota; kingdom Metazoa; phylum Chordata; class Actinopteri; order Pleuronectiformes; family Psettodidae; genus Psettodes; species Psettodes erumei. The sequence goes on from JAFBJZ010000954.1 coordinate 179,700, forward strand.
GCGGGTTTGATTCACTCGCCCGGCAGATGAGATCCATCATCTGCGGGAGCGTCGGTGTCGCGGACCCGGTGATCCGGACCCGTGATCCGGACCGAACTGCCACCCGAACCCTCGGCTCTGCGGCGGGACTTCCTCTCTCCCGCCGAACCTCGAACCTTATCACGGGTTCACATATTTTATGTTGTTTATCTGCAGCTAATTCGAGGCCTCGGCATCTGAGGGATTCAAGTCATGTGAGATCTTCCATGCTGCAGATAAACCTGTGAACACAGATCGATGCGTTTCAGGATCTTCACCACGACCAGAAACTCCAGTCACAAAAGTTCCCTCTGAGTTTAGTTCCCCGTCACGACGTCAGAGAAACGAGTCTGGAGCAGCAGAAGCGTGGGGGTGAATTGATCGCGCAATTAATGCAGGAGTTAAAGGAGAAATTTAGCAAATAACATTTTTATGAAGTTAATTGCTGCGGGCTGATCGAGCGCGACCGCTCCCCCGATCGACGATGATGCGACGGGGCACGTCCGGGCGCCTGAAAACAGTGAGAGATGAAGGTCTGGACGGCTGCGGACGCGACGAGTCGCAGCTGATCTCCAGACACATCGGGCGCCCTGAAACCATCGCTAACCTGCCCCAAGTTTAAAACGCTCTGACGAACACGTTCGTTTGAAGCTGTTTGTCGAGGGGAAAAAACGGCGCGAGCTACAGAAGTCGTCCGTCTCCCCTGTGAAATGACGTGCTTAGCATTTACTGCATGCTAACGTGCTAAACTGAGACACGGTGAACGTTACCGATTAAAAACACCTTCTGTTAGCATTTTCACACGCTCTGGCCTGTTAACCTGCATGCTAGCGTTAGCATTTAGCTCACTTAGCTTAGCTACCACTTCTATCCACTGCGTATTTTTTGCTGGATGACATGGCGCATTCTATGAGCTGCAGCTAGCTAGCCAGCTAATGAAGCTAACTCCGTCAGCTGGTTGAAAATGCTGCCTCATGCTAACGCCTTAACGCTTCCATCTCGACTGGTTTAAAGTCTGATGGCTGCGTACGCTAGCCTAGCTGCTATCATGCTAACAGACTGAGGGTGAAGCTAACAGGCGATCAAGTGGAAGTATATTCTCTATACTCCTGCAGTGAATCACCACAGATTACACGCAGGTAATCCATCTTGCAGCCGTGCACATTAACTCCACAGCATCTGTGCAGATGTTGACGCGTGATGACATCATCTGGCTGTCTGCCATGAAGCCGCCCGAGTCATCATAATCCTCCACGCCGTCATCACGGACGCCGTAAAAGCTCAAAGTGCCTCAATCTTATCCTGCCTGTCATAAACCGCAGGCGAACTGCCGCCATTATGCCGCCGCCGCCGCGATTAATCTGAAACAGAGATTCAATTTGTGAAGGCCTAAGACTGAACACAGCGAGGATTACCAAGCTCCAGGTGTCTGAAGACGACCCGAACGAGAAGAAGTGAATTTTAAGCAGCGTACGCGCACAGGAAGTGGAGGCGGAGGACGCGTCCTTCACTTCCTGTGAGCCGTTAACTCGCCTCACGGTCGCGTCGGTAAATTTCTTTTCCCAGAGCGGAGACCGTGTGACCTGTTTAATTCAGACTGGGCTCAGCGGACGGTTCTGGGTAATGAAAGGCAAAGCGGTGACGGTTACCGCTCGTCTCCGGCGGCGGCGACGCGGCGTCCTCGCGGGGTCGTTATTCGGAGCGGCGGGCCGACAGAAGGACTCGGGATGAAACGAGCGGCGCCGGTAACGGGACCGAGGAGACGGATCGTTACGAGGTGCGAGCGGAGGCCGTAAGTTAAACCGCAGGGGCCGCAGGGCCGCAGGGCGGCCAATCACAGCGCGGCGCAGACTGAGTCGTCACGCTGAGGGAGACGTCTGGACATGTTGCTGCGTAAACGTGATGAACGATCACATAACCAATAAGTTAATCTATCGAGCCGATTGACCGTATTGATCCTGGGAGACGCTCGTGTGTCGGTCACAGTGTCGACGTTACAATTCTTCATCCTGAAACATCTCTGCAATTACAACAAAGCTGCTGCGCACAAATCAGGTTACACAACGACCACAGGTGTGTCAGGAGAGGTAGAACGCCTCCTCCTCCTCTTCCTCCTCCTTCTCCTCCTCTGCCTCCTCCCCCTCCCCCTCCTCTGCCTCCTTCTCCTCCACTGCTCCTCTGCCTCCTCCCCCACTCCTCCTCCTTTTCTTCCTCTTCCTCCTCCCCCTCCCCCTCCTCTGCCTCCTTCTCCTCCACTCCTCCTCCTCCTCCTCCTCCTCTTCCTCCTCCTCCTCCTCCTCCTCAAATCTCAGTCCAGGTCTAAAGGAGGACAGATGGGGAGTTACGAGCCGCGGTCAGAAACGCGTTGCTCGACGCCCCGCGCTGTAAAACCGACCGCGGCTCGTCCGCGTTAATATTTCACGCCGCCTAAAAACCGTAAGCGGGAGCGAGGTGTGTCCATCTTTAAATCCATCAATAATTGACGGAACCCGATGCAGCGCGAGGGCGACGGAGGGAGATTTACGTCCCCGCGCTTCCCATCAGGCCTCAGCGCTCGCCCGCAGATGCGTCAGCGGCGAATCGGCGCGTGCGGCCCGTGGGTCGTCCTGCCGCCGCCCCACATCCTCGCTGGAGCGCCACATCCGCCACTGAAAATAGTCCCCGACAAATGACCCAGTTAATCCAGATTAACGTCTTCACTCTGGGTCGACTCACGGAGAAACGGAGGGCGGTCGGGGTGAAGACCCCGCCCCCCTTACCTGACAGGTGAGGCCCCGCCTCCTACCTCAGGCCTCTCCTCGGGGGCGGGCCCGGATTCAAATGCGTGTGGACCTCCCTCCGTTCACCCGGTTCGCTCCTTCACACACCTCTGCTGGTCTCTGGACTAAGAAGTCCGGATCAGACGTGACCCGGCCGGACCCAGTCCAGAGGAGGATCCGTGTTCCCCGGAACCAAACTCTGGGCGCGGCGACCCTGGGCCTCGACTTCGCTGACTTTCAAATCTGGATTAAAACTCTTCCTTTGATTTATTCATTTCTCCGCTCCACTTTTTTCCCACAATTCAATTTGGGGCGATGTAAAATTTATTGCTGCGCTGTAATTGCACCGTAAAGTCAAGTCAAACTTTATTTATACAACCGACGCCCTTCGTTCACCCTCAATCCGGATCGGGAGACGATCCGGGACTCGACCTCCAGGTGCCGTCAACAGATGGGACACGAGTCACGTGACCACGGAGACGACGACAAACAGGAAGTGATTTGTTCATTTTATTTCTTCACATTTCGTTTGGTTTGAATTGCTGCTGTTTTGTGGTTTTTAAGCTGCTGTTGTTAATCAGCGAACTCACACTCGCACAACGACGCAACACAATCAGGACGCACAATCAGGACACACAATCAGGACACACACTCCTGCACCGCAAACCGACAATTACAGTTTAATTACAGAGCTGGTTACTCGTCTCTGCGGGAACAAAAGAGCGAAACCCGTCACGTGTGTGTGTGTGTGTGTGTGTGAGTGTGTGTGTGTGTGTGTGTGTGTGTGTGTGTGTGTGTGGATGTGTGTGTGTGTGTGTGTGTGTGTGTGTGTGTGGTGTGTGTGTGTGTGTGTGTGTGTGTGTGTGTGTGTGTGTGTGTGTGTGTGTGTGTGGAGGTGTGTGTGTGTGTGTGTGTGTGTGTGTGTGTGGAGGTGTGTGTGTGTGTGTGTGTGTGTGTGTGTGTGTGATTGTGTGTGTGTGTGTGTGTGTGTGTGTGTGTGTGTGTGTGTGTGTGGTGTGTGTGTGTGTGTGTGTGATTGTGTGTGTGTGTGTGTGTGTGTGTGGGGTCAGAGGTCACGAGGACATTTCCTTTATGCCGTCGTCCCTCTCGTGTCGGTTGGTTGGAGCGTCGGTGAGGTGGCTGCTGATTGGCTGCTCGGTCCGTCCACCACTTAGCTGGCTCGTCGACCGTCAGCTCGGGAGGGCGGTTGACGAATGCTGTCGTGTTGCCATGACAACCGCTCGCTCACCATCGCACAACGTTGGCGTACGTGCAGCAGAGACGAGCTTCTCGGCCGACGGTTCGATCGCGGCCGCAGACCTGAACTTCGTCGCCGCTCGGACGCCGAGTCATCGAGTCATCGCGCAGCCGCCGCTGACAGATTCAGGACGGCTGCCGCTAGTCATTTCTTTGGCTTAATCTGAAAATAATCTGAACCTCGGGGGGGGCGTCTTTGTGTGAGATTACGCGTCCCGGAGCGTTATTTGTCCGTTTGTTGTTTTTCTGGTTTGTTTGTCTCGCCGCTCCTCATTTGCATCTCCAGACGAACTCTGCGAACAAGTTAGAAACAGGCCGGATTCGGCAGCTCGCCATCCCGCCGCGGTCGTCTGGTTGTTACTCATCTTATCTGTCTGCAGCACGCGCTCCGGATGCACTACACCAAAAAAAACATGGACGCTGTCAAACACTACACCTGCACGCCCAGATACACTTCACTTCGCTCCTCGCCGTCCTATTTACATTCCCGACGCCGCTCGCTTGAGGGAGGGGGGAGAGAAGAATTATTTAAGCGTTTCTGTCGACAAACATCAAAACACGAGGAGGAACGTGGGAGAGTTTCTCATTACTGTCACTCATGTGGTTTGAGCGCTGCCGGAGTCTCGGAGCCGCCGCCGCCCGTCCACGTCCGCTCAAGGTTCGACCTCAGACCAACAAATTACCTTCGCTTTTATCTGCGGGATCTATACGGGACTCGGCGGAGACCTCGAGGCTGCGCTCCCTCGGCGGCTCGATCAATAACGGCAATCGCGTGGAAAAGAAATGGAAGCGCGCGTCCTTGTCGTGTTACGAGGAAGGTTATCTCGGGGCCGCCGGTCGGGGAGAGCGAACGTGATCGCTCGACATCAGAGAGTCCACGTTTATCGCCTGGCACGACCTTAACGCAGCGCTAACGCCTGGGCTCCGGGTCCGAGCGGGTCAGGGGTCTGGGAGCTAACGGCTAGCAGCTAACAGCTAACAGCTCGCACCCCATAACTCATCATCTCAGGATGAACCAGCGATCACGTCAAGCTAATCTGATTGGACAAAAACACGTGAAACTGCAGGCATGCTAGCTAGGAGCTAGCACGCTAACTCGCGGTTAGCTGGGCCCGGCAGGACCGAGGATGAAACGCATCTGCACCTGAGTCCGTTTGCCAAACATCCCTGTTTCGTTTCACACACTCTGATTCACCACCCAATTTCTACCCGGCAACAACATCGACACAGCGACGGGAGCAACAGTCATCGATCAAAGTCCAGGTGAGCGGCTGAGCGTGTGACATGGTCCCGGTCTGCAGAAATCCACTTCAGACCGCCGCCTCGTCCCCTCAGCTCAGACTGTGGCGGCGGCCAACTCCCGCTAACGACATCTGTAGACAGATGGCAGGACGGCGAGGGGGGGGCTAAACCCACAGCTATTAGCGCCGACGCCGTCCTTGGCTCGCGGAGCCGGTTTCTATCTCCCACAATCCTCGGAGTGTGTTTGGGAATAAACACGCCGCCTTGATGAAGAAAAATGCAGCGTTTCCTTCGCTGCCAACGTTAGCGGTAAATAAAGCGGCGCGCGCGTGACAGGACGGCGTGCGCATCGTTAATTTCCAGGACGGGTCATGTGCGCCCACGGGGGCCCCCCGGGGGGGCGCCGCTAATTATAGCTCCTGCCCAGGAGGGAGATGATGAAGAGGAGGATACCGGAGACAGAGTGTGTGAGTGTGTGTGTGTGTGTGAGTGTGTGTGTTAGTTTTTACTGTAATCTGTGCATCAAACGACATCATCATGAAAAACGGCTTCTCACGCTGCGGGACGACAGCCGAGCTAATGCTAATGCAGCACGCTAACAATGCTAATGGGCCGATGTGTAGCGGTGACCCTGATTATTATGGTTCCCATCTGTGTTTAGCATGTTAGCATACTAACATGCTGACATGTAGTGGTTATCCATCTTTACATAGCATGTTAGCGCGCTAACAACACTGCTCGTGGGAAAGTTTGCCTTGCTAATGGAGCTGGACGTCACAGGGTCGTCACGGCGACGACGATCCACTCCGCCACCTGAGTGAGTTTGATGAGTCGGCGTCATCGGATTAACGTGACGCTGCAGATGTTTAATCTGTGTGGATTAACCTGCATCAACGTAAAAATAAATGTTCGTACACAGATGTTCTGCAGGTACCTGTACTGTACAAGTACTGTAGAGTACACACACACACACACACACACACACACACTGACCTTTCTCCATCAGGAGCGGTGAGCTGTGAAATCAGCTGACGATGCCGCGATGATGATGATGATGATGATGATGATGATGATGATGACGGGAAGGTTCCTGTGAGGATGGAAACAAAAGCTGACGAGGCAGTTATTACAAATATTGATTTTTGATTTGATGCTGTGATGACTCAGCGGGTGTGTGTGTGTGTGTGTGTGTGTGTGTGTGTGTGTGTGTGTGTGTGTGTGTGTGTGTGTGTGTGTGTGTGTGTGTTAAAGGGAAACTCCGCTGTTTTTTAAAAATCGACCTGTTTCCAGCTCCTCATTGGGCAAAGTTGGGGGGGGCAGGTGGGCGGGGCAAAGACAGGAAGTAGAACTGGATGAGCCCAGCTGGGTTCAGCTGCTCACAGATGTCCCATGTTGTGATCAATAAGATGATTAATAAGGCAATGAATCGATCGATCCTCCTCCACGTACCCCCCACACACACACACACACACACGGCAGCTGGAGGAAAGTGAAGGATGAAGAGACAGAAAGTGGGCGGGGCCAATGGGGCTGACGGTGCAGGATCAGCGGTTCAGTGGAGCTGCTGGGGACACACACTGTGTGTGTGTGTGTGTGTGTGTGTTGTGTTACCTGTTTGCTTTTTTTGTCTTTAATGTTGCACACGTTGCTAACGTGACACACGAAGTAAAGAGAAATGAAGTGTGTGTGAAGTGTGTGTGGTTCAACGTGAGAGCCCCCCACACACACACACACACACACATACACACACACACACACACTCACGTGTGACATTAGCATTAATGAACCGTGCGTTGCCCCAGGCTGAGCAGCATGAACCCTCAACAAACAGCTGATTATGCACCGGGAGCTCAGGGGGGTGTGTGTGTGTGTGTGTCCTCGTACCTCGGTCTCCCGTCGTGAGTCGTTCAGGTTTGATCACGTGATCTCCGTGACCTCCTAACCCTTCCCATCATGCATCTGCGATCACGCACGCGTTACAGCGAGGACGCGGCGAGCGTGTGACGGCGTGTGACGAGCGCGCCGCTTCGCCTCGGCGGGCCCAATTTAATTTTCCCTTTGTTGATCATCTTGGCAGCGTCCGCCCCGGAGCCGACTACTTCCTGGCAGCGCGCGCGCGCTCGCCGCCAGCTACTTCCTGCCAAGCAGCTCGACCCGGTTCCCTCCCGTCCGTGGGAACGGGCGCGGACCGGTCTGTTAGTTTCAGAGCCGACGACAGAACACGGCGGCTTCTTGTCACGCTCACGAGGTTCTGGATGCGTACGGGTCAAAGGTCACGTGTGTGTGAGACGGGTCAAAGGTCACATGTGTGTCATACAGATTTAGGTTAAAGGTTAAAGCACGATGTCATCTCCCCTCACATGTAACACAGAATAATCTCAATCTCACTTTTGGATTTAAAACTTCTGAAGATGCAAACGTCTAATTTGTTTTACCTGGGGGGGGGGGGGTCTGCCGGTTGCCTGGCAACTGCTCATGGCGGGAACAGACCGGGGGGGGATACCAGCACCACATTATACTTACAGTACTAAAAGTAACAGTATAATACGTGAAGTTGTAGAGTTACTGTGACGTCACTGGTCACATGACCGGCGGCGTCGCCCAGGTAACAGCGTGACAGCAGGAAGTCGCCTCACCTGAGGACGGGAACAAGGTTTCATCTCGACCCGTTTCCTTCGGCGGCGCCGGGGGAGATGAAAGCAGGACGACGGCTTCATCTCAGGCGGTACCTGTCCCCCCCCCACCTCCTCCTCCTCCTCCTCCTCCTCCTCCTCCTGCACCCCCCCCACCACCAGGAGAAGCAGGAATATTCATTACATGCATGAGGAGTTCTCTCGGCCGCTCGCATCGACCCGGCCGCTCCTGTTCCCGCAGGTATCGATCACATCGGCCGCGTGAACCAGCGCTCGCCGCTTCCTGCCTGTTAAAGGTCGAATCCGTTCGCCGCGGCGCGTGTCCCCGCTGTCCCGCGGGACGTCCGGAGCTCGGTCCGGACCGATCCGGATCCTCCTCTGGGCGGAGCAGGGTCTTGAAAGCATCTCACAAACACTTCCTGTTTCCGTGGAGACGTCGACTGAAAAGAAAGAGGTCAAGGCCTCGGCGCCGACCCAGACGGACCCAGAAGGTGTGAAACAGTCGTTTATTATAAACAGATCATTGGTATAAAAAGGGGGGGGGGCATGCTGCACGACAGGAAACAGGAAGTGTCACAACCACAGGTTTCAGACGCACAACGAGACGCACAACAACGACAACGTCCCCACGTTTCTTTTCTTCTGTAGAGTTCAGGTGTCGCGCTCTTTTTTTTTTTTTTTTTAAGTTGTGATCTGGTTCTGTTCGGTCCCGTGCACCGCGGGTCCGGTCCGGTTCCGTCAGCCCCGCCCCTCACATGGCGTGGTTGGTGTAGCTGACGTAGGTGGTTTTGGTCGGTTGGACTGCGGAGACAAAACGTGACACACGTGAATGGGGAACCGCGCCGTCGACCAATGGGATGGTGCGATTTGAGACCCCGCCCCGCTCACCGCCGGCCTCGGCGCCCCGGCACAGCTCGGTCCTGGCCTCGCCGTTGGGCCGCTCGGCCGCCAGCTGCGACAGCTTGCTGGTGACGGCGGCGGCGGTGACGACGGCCTTGAAGCTTCGCTTGCGCTTGGGGACGTTCTGCTCCGGGTGGAGGAGGATGACGTAGACCTTCGGCACGTAGAGCATGCCGAGCGACACGGAGGCGCTGAGGCTGAGCGACACCGTCAGCGTGGCCGTCTGGATGTACATCTGCGGAGGACACGGGTGTGAGGACACGTCAGGACACGTCAGGACACGTCAGGACACGGGCGTGAGGACACGGGCGTCAGGACACGTCAGGACACGGGCGTGAGGACACGGGCGTCAGGACACAGGGAGGACACGGGCGTCAGGACACGTCAGGACATGTCAGGACACGTGAGGACACGGGCGTGAGGACTCGGGCGTCAGGACGCCGCGCCGACAGGAAGCGGGAAACAACAGTTCTGCTGCGTCGGGCGAGGACGACGACGACGACCGCCGCGCCGAGCTGGACCGGGGGCGACGCCAAACATCGCGGCGTCTGTCACAACGCAGCCGCTAACGGTTGGGGGGATCAACCGCGTCGCCATGGCGACGCCCGCCAGCCCCGGGTTAATGGCCCCCTCGCTGGGCGTTAAGCCGGCGTCGGGGGGGAAACCCTCGGCGGGGCGGCGCCGAGAGGAAGGAAGGAAATGTGGTGACAGATGGCGACCCCCCCCCCTCCTCGCCAAAACAACGTTATGAAAACGTATGACGGCGTGAAGTCGTTCCTGATGCATCAATGTTTCGGCGTCACGGGCGAGCACGAGGTCGCGTGCGGCCAGTCGGGCGTCACAGATTTACCTTTTAAACGTTCACCTGCTGTTCATCGATTCAGCCCGAGTCACGTGACACGACCCGTCAGCGCCGCGTCACGGAAACCCACGAGTTTAACGGCGAGCAGGTGTTTTGTTGGAAACTTAAATCAAACGCGTCATCCTGAGTTACGAGCAGAGCGACTACATCTTCATCAAAGCGCCGACGTGAAGACTGATGATCTATATTTAGTGGAGCTCTGGCTCCACCTGTCCACGTCTCCCCGGACGCCGGGAACGAGGAGAAGCCTCCATCTGTGCCGCTCGCAGCAGAACACGACCCAAAAACAACAAACGAAAGAGCCCAATCCAGTTCTGCTCCGATTGGCTCTGAGCCGGGAGGAGCGGGCGGGGCCGGGCCGTGGTGATTGGACGCTGATCGGTCGTCAATCAAACCCGACACACGTGATCCTCAGCGTCGATCTTCTGTGTACGGAGGAAGAAGAAGAGCGCTCGGCCTTCAGTTTTAGCCGCTAACCGCTAAGTGCTAGCCTAGCTAACTAGCGCTCTACAGTGACCAAGCATCAAGGCCAGGAGTTAGCATTAGCATATCGTTAGCTCCACACGGCCGGCAGAGAAGCCGCGCTGTACGCAGGCGAAGCGCGGACTGCAGCGCGCCGTGAACACGAGTCCGCCGCCACAGGTGGCGCCGACAGCCCCGCGACAACGAGTAAGCGTTTCCATTTATAACCTGGGCCGCGGGGGATCCACGCTACATAAAACACGGCGCTGCATTATTTAGGCGGCGGCGCGCTCACCCGCTCGGCGGACTGCGCCGTGCCGAAGAAGATGGGGATGAAGGCGAGCCAGACGATGCAGGTGGTGTACATGGTGAAGCCGATGGGCTTGGCCTCGTTGAAGGTCTCGGGCACGCCGCGCGTCTTGATGGCGTACACGGTGCACGTGACCATCAGCAGGATGCTGTACCCCAGCGAGCAGATGAGCGACAGGTCGCTGATGTCGCACTTGAGCACGCCGCGCGCGTCCGCCGGGTCCTGCGCGCGCCGCTCGCCGTAGTCCACGTAGGTGTGCGGCGGGTCGGCGGCGAACCACGCCGCCACGCCCAGCAGCTGCGCCGAGATGAGCGAGAAGGTGATGGCCAGCTGGGAGGCGGGCGAGATGAAGCGCGGCGCCGTCACCGCCTTCTTGCCCCGCTCGAAGATGCGGTAGATGCGGTTGGTCTTGGTGAGCAGCGCGGCGTAGCTGAAGCACATGCCGAGGCCGAGGAGGACGCGGCGGAACGAGCAGACGACGACGCCGGGCGCCGCGATCATCGGGAAGGTGACGGCGTAGCACAGGAAGATGCCCGTCAGCAGCACGTAGCTCATCTCGCGCCCGGACGCGCGCACGATGGGCGTGTCGTTGTGGCGGACGAAGGTGGCGACGACGAAGGCGGTAGCGGCGATGCCCAGCACGGAGATGAGGACGGGCACCAGCACCCACGGCGAGTTCCACTCCAGCTTGACGACGGGGATGGGCCGGCAGCCCGTGCGGTTCCGGTCCGGCCGCCGCTCGTACGGGCACAGCTGGCAGGTGAACTCGTTGGCCAGGAAGTGGTAGCCGTCGCAGCGCTCGCAGTGCCAGCAGCACGCCACGCCCTTCACCGCCTTCTTCCTCTCGCCGGCGCGGCAGGGCGGGCTGCACACGGAGGCCGGCAGCGCGCCGCCGCCGCCGCTCCACCGCAGCGCCTCCACCTGCGAGGGAACCGGGGCGGTTAACGCGCATCGGGACCCGATCGAACGGGAGGCGGGCGGCGCTCACGTTTAGATGCAGCTGATTGGTCCAGTGCCCGATGACCTTGTACTCCGCCGCCGACCCGTTGTTGATCTGGTACTGGAAGATGTCGTAGCGCCCGGGGGCGTCGCCGTTCTCGTTGAAGGTGACCGGCGTCCCCGCGCTTCCTGTAAGAGCAGAGCGTCATCGAGGCGTGCGAGGTGGCGCCCGTCCGTCCGGAGGCGCTTCACGCGGAGGCGGATTCGTGAAGTTCGTTTTTAGCGAAGTCACAGTTCGACGCGCACGCCGAGTAAATCACGCCGTCCTCGCCGCGGGGCCGACTTAACGTCCGGGCCGTGAACTGTAAGCGGATTCGTTCAGAGCGGCAGACAGTCGCTAAGGAGCGTAACAACAACAACAACAACAACAACAACGACTCATAACGCGAAGTGCGTGGGCGTCGCTCGACTGTGTCCTGCCCTCATTTCCTGCTTCTACATGAATAAAAGTGAATCACGTCGGTGTGGAGATGAATCACTGCAGCTCGCCTGGGGGGCCGGGACCCCCGACCCCCCATCCTCACCCCCGCGTTCACGCTGGATTAACGTCTCGGCTCCACATTAAACAAACATAAAGGGACACTCCGCCTGTTTTCAGCTCATTTATGTTTAACGTACGTACAGACTTTTACTCTGAAGGTCTGACAGGAAGCTGCGCGACTCTCAGAGCTTAATCAATCAGGTATTGATTGTTTCTGGGGGGGCTGCAGCTCATCTCTTCACGCTCACTCTGCATCTTTACTGCTCGGGGGTTGTTGGGCTGATGATCAACCTCAGATTAAATCACCGAGACCTTTTTTTTTAATGTCACATTTTCACATTTTGTTTTTTTTAATCCGACGTTGCAGTGGGATTAAACACTGAAGAGTAAAGGTTCTCATCTTCATCACTTCTTCGCTCTCCTACTGTACCCCCCCCACGGCAACAACAAGCTTTTATCGCCTCTTAGCGTCTGCTGTCCGCCCGCATCAGGAGGGATCCTCCCTGATGACCCCCCCCCCCGCGCTGCAGATGGCGGCGGCGCTAACGTTAGCACAAATGTCTCAATTAGCCTCCCGAAGCTCCTCTAAAAATAAGCAGGCGAGCGAGGGGCCGTGCGGCTGAGTTAGCGATTAGCCCCCCCGGCGGCCGTCCTGGATCCGCCGCATTTCGTACAGGGAATTATGGGTAACCCCGCCGCCCCCGCCGCTCGGGGGAAGCCAGGCGTGAACATCCAGAGCGGCGGCTCCGGTTTGATCCGCGCCGACGTTTGATGTGAGCGCAGGTTCGGCCGAGCGTGCGGTCGGCGCCTTCGCACGGGAAAGACCGCGACGCGCGCGCGTCATCGTCAGAAGCTCAACGGGCCGCGAAACCGCACATGTGCCACACGGCGCCGAGCCGGGATCAGCTGCTGCCGGACGCCTGCACCTCCTCCCGGCTTCCTGCTGATGGAGGAGGAGGAGCTAACGAGGGAGTCGACCTCCTCGTTTGAGAGCCGTGGTGCGATCGCGGCGCTCTCACCGTTGAAGCCGACGGCGCGGATGTGCGCCAGCAGCTCCTTGCCGTCGACGTTGGCCATGCGCGGGCACAGCCCCGGCGACCCGGCACACAGCTCGCGGTGCACGGCGTGCAGGGCGTGGGCCATGGCGTACACGGCGTCCATCACGAACTGCACCTTCCCCTCCTGCTCGTAGGTGGAGTCGCGCCCCACCTTCTCCAGCCCTGCAAGAGACGCAAACAGGCGTCAGCTCACTTCCTGTTTATGCATTTGTTCGATTGTTTTGATTGGACCGAGGCGCCGCGGTCACAGACGACATGGATGAAATATTCAGGTTCAGGGGCGGTTCGTCCTTGCCACGGGGCACAAGGTAACTCACAAAGGATCATGGGAGTGTGAAATGAGACACGTTTCCTATAACTACGCCATTAGCATGAAAAAAGAAACGCTCCGTCTCGTTAGCGACAGACTTTTATTCTGAAACTCAACGTTAAGTCGTTCGCTGAGTAATTACGGTTATTACAGTGTGTGTGTGTGTGTGTGTGTGTGTGTGTGTGTGTGTGTGTGTGTGAGGGGGGGCTGTCCAAGGTGAGACTGACGAGCGTCTCTTCAATATTTAAGAAATACAAATGTTCGACGCTGGAAATTCAAATGGCGCCTGAATGCAGCACCACTGTGGACTAACCACCGGGCTCCAGGAGGCGGTGGAGACCAAACACGGAGCTGAAAGAAGAGACGACGTCATGGACGAGCGTCACCACGTCTGTTGTGTTTCTGGAATCATTTCTGACGTCGTCCGTTGATCCTGGTCCTGCAGCTGATGTTCTGACAGAGCAAGACCCGAAGCAGGAAACCGACCAGTCGTTAATGAGCCGCTCGCTCTGTCACGCGTCGTTAACGTGAAGCCTCTTTGTGGTTTCACCACCCGCGAGAAGAAACGCGTCGCCTGTTTGCTAACGAGCCTGGAGGACGACAGACGTGTTTCTTCTCCTCCTTCAGTTAGATTTGGAAGATAAACAGCAAACTAATTACAGATGTCGGGCTCAAACGTCTCAATATATTTACATTAATGGCGTCGTCTTTATCGTGAGATCAGACGAACATGGCCGACGTGTTTCTGCTCGCACGTCCGTCATGGTCAAAACATCAGAGATGAAGTCGCCGCGGTGGAAACCAGCGACTCGTGTTTGCGTTTCGGATCGTGGTCCATCTTGAGGAGATTGAGAATTTACCAAAGAACTTCAGGAAGTGGGTGGAGCTGGTGGTGGTGGTGGTGTAATTAGAGAATCAGACTGACTTTTAAAAGCAACAGGAGACGAGCTCCTGGACATTTAATTAGCCCAATTCATTACGACTAATGGCTGCCCCCCCCAGAGAGATGAGCGCGCTCCATCTCCATCAGCTTCTTCTTCTTCTCTGCTGCAGGTGCACAGAGCAGGGCTGCTGGGAAACGACCTACGACCTCTGGTCCTGGTACTGGGGGGGGGTCGATGGATCGATGAAGATGATCAGAACTGCTCAACATGAATCAACACGACCACGTTGAGGCGGCTCTGATCGTTCAGGTGAGTCACAGGCTAATGCTAACATAGGCTAAGCTAAGCTAACATAAGATGAACTAAGTTAAACTAAGCTAAGCTAAGCTAAGAGCCCTTTGTATCCAGATGTGAGACTCTCTTAACCAATGAGTGTTTCCTGTCCTCCAGTGAATATTTGTCCTTTTAAACTTGTTCTGCAGCTACACACACACTCTCACACACACACACACACACACACACACACACACACATCGTTAAAATCCTGATGACGAATGGAAACAAGTGTGATGCAGTGCGATCATTTACAGATTTTACAAAACAGACGCACACCTGCAGCCGTTCAGCATCTCTGAGCTGGAACACACACACCACACACATTCACACACATACCACACACACTCACACACACACACTCACACACACACACACACACACACGGCTAACCTGCTCACTCAGCTGTTTGTCTGTTTGTGTGATGCTGCGCCTCCTAAACTCAATCTGGCGTCCTGACAGCGGCGTCCTGATCAAAGCCGTCGGCCGCGCTCAGGTAAAGACGGCGTTATCAGAGCGCTGACTCATGTGTGTGTGTGTGTGTGTGTGTGTGTGTGTGTGTGTGTGTGTGTGTGTGTGTGTGTGTGGGGGGCTGCTGACTCTCACCTGCATTTCACCCAACACCTTCCACAAATCCCATTTCGCATGTCGGACATGTTTGCAAAGGATTTGGACCTGGGGGGGTTCTGCAGACACAGACCTCCTGCATCAGGCAGGATTATACCACTGTGTGGGGACGGGGGGGTTCTGGAGTCAGCACACACAGACTCTGCAGATGAGAGAGTTTTGGCCCGGTCCAAAGTTCTGGTCCGGGACCACACGTGGACCGGACCAGACGAGGACGCGGGTCGAAGGTTCAGTCAGACGGATGGCGAAGCGAGTCCGAGCGCTGCTGGTACCTATCGGGCCCAAACGGTCCCGGTACCGACCGTGTCTGCCCGGTCCTCCTTCATGTGGTCTCAGGTCTTAGGAGGCAGGTCCAGAACGGCCCGGGGCGAGCCGGACCTCCTGAATTATTTACAGCTCGCACGTTCCCGAGGCACCGAGCTCCTTCTGATGAAGAGTCGTTCATCTTCATCACGTCGGATTAATTACCCGCCCAGACCACCAGGCGCTCTGTATCGCGGGGGTCACGGGCCCCGGGGCCCCGAAACGATTAGCCGGCGTGTTAACTGTCGCTCATGAATATAAATGGAGGACGGGTCAGGTGTTGTCCCGAGGAAACGACACGGAGATCCATGTCCTGTCCTTCTGTCCAGTTCAATCAGACGGTCCCGCCCGGTCCGGATCTGATCTCATCACCGCCATCAATAATCAATAATCAATAACCAATAATCGATAACCCATAAACCCTGGGCCACTTTCCCATAGCAACAGGAGGGACGTCAACACTCATCTGCCGTCATCGGATTTGTTTTGGGGATAACTTCCTGTTTGGTTGATGCACTTCCTGGATCAGGAGCCAATCAGCAGTCATGGTGAGAACAGCTGATTCAGGAACTGAGAGTTCAACCTGATCTGTTTATTTTAATACATGGTTTGAACGGTCGAGAGCAGAGGGACACGTGTGTGTGTGTGCGTGTGTGTGTGTGTGTGTGTGTGTGTGTGTGTGTGTGTGTGTGTGTGTGTGTGTGTGTGTGTGTGTGTGTGTGTGTGTGTGTGTGTGTGTGTGTGTGTGTGTGTGTGTGTGTGTGTGTGTGTGTGTGTGTGTGTGTGTGTGTGTGTGTGTGTGTGTGTGTGTGTGTGTGTGTGTGTGTGTGTGTGTGTGTGTGTGTGTGTGTGTGTGTGTGTGTGTGTGTGTGTGTGTGTGTGTGTGTGTGTGTGTGTGTGTGTGTGTGTGTGTGTGTGTGTGTGTGTGTGTGTGTGTGTGTGTGTGTGTGTGTGTGTGTGTGTGTGTGTGTGTGTGTGTGTGTGTGTGTGTGTGTGTGTGTGTGTGTGTGTGTGTGTGTGTGTGTGTGTGTGTGTGTGTGTGTGTGTGTGTGTGTGTGTGTGTGTGTGTGCGTGCGTGCGTGTGTGTGTGTGTGTGTGTGTCTGTGTGTGTGTACAGAACAGACACTCTCTGTAGAGTATAAATAATTTACCTTCTCAGGTTAGGACTGAAATCACAACTCAGCCTCCGGCCTTTTTCTGACTCACAGCTGAAAAAGCAGGAAGCAGTGAGAAACGAAGGGAGGGATAGAGAAGGAAAGGAAGATATGTAGTAGAGGAAGCAAGGAGGCAGAGGAAGAACTGGAGGAGGAGGAGGAGAGATGTAGTGAAGGAAAAGGGAAGGTGAAAGAGGAAGGGAGGAGGTAGGGAAGGACAGAAGGAGACAGAGGATGCAGGAAATGAGAAGGAAATGAAGGAGGAGGTGAAGTAAATATGGAGGAGAGAAAAGTCTCTCTCTGCCGTTCACCTTTGTCTCACCTGTGCACTTCCTGGTGCCGACCACTGACCCCGCCCCCTCACCTGTGCACTATCTGGGGGTTTCCTCTGACTCCGCCCCTCACCTGTGCACTTCCTGGTGCCGACCTCTGACCCTGCCCCCTCACCTCTGAACTTCCTGGGGGTTTTCTCTGACCCCGCCCCCTCACCTGCACACTTCCTGGTGCCGACCTCTGACCCCGCCCCCTCACCTGTGCACTTCCTGGTGCCGACCTCTGACCCCACCCCTCACCTGTGCACTTCCTGGGGCTGCCGGGCCTCTTGCCGTGCATGCCCAGCTTGCAGCCGAAGTTTTCCTCCCAGAACTCGGCAAACCAAACGTTCCTGCGGTTGTTGGACAGCGAGCGGCTCCTGAAGTACCGGTCGAACGCTGCAGACGAATATATATTAAAATCACAGTATATATATATATATATATATATATATATATATATGTATATATGTATATACACCCCCCCGCCCCCCCTCACCGTCCACCGACGCCCTCTTGGGGAGGATGGTGATGGCGCCCTCGGCGACTCGCTCCTGCTGGACCACCGGGGAGATCTTGGAGCCCCAGCTGTCGGAGCCCACCCACAGGAAGTGACCCGTCAGGTTGTTACGCTTCGCCGCGCCCAGGATTCGCCTGTGGGGGGGGAGGGGGCGGGGTTAACGAGGCCAGAGAGAGTACATTTACTCAAGTACTGCAGTGTTCACTGTTGGTGTGTTTGTACTTTTACTTCAATATTTTCTTACTACTTCAAGTTACTTCAAGTTCTTTCAGGTCAAGGTAAAACTTTATTGATTGATTGATTGATGTGTATGTGTGTGTGTGTGTGTGTGTGTGTGTGTGTGTGTGTGTGTGTGTGTGTGTGTGTGTGTGTGTGTGT
>JAFBJZ010000954.1:205000-245000 GCA_016785225.1 Psettodes erumei
GACTCTCTGAGCTCCGTCCGGTCCGAGGGCCGCGGCGAGCGGAGTCGGGGCCGACGGCACGGAGAGGAGTCGTTCAGGAGAGGAGGCGGCGTCAAAGTGATGGAGGAGGCGGGGTCAAGGTGATGAAAACCAGCAGTGAAGTTCTGCAGGAGCTAATTAGCTTCTCCTGCGGTCTGCGAGGACGAGCGGCGGGACACCTGTCCGCCTGCAGACACAGGTGAGACGGGTCATTTAAAGGGACGGACACCTGACGGACCGGGACCCAGGTCTGTGACGGACTGACCCCGCCCCCATCAGATCACCTTGAATGTTTACGACATTAATCTTCAGCGCTGCCACTCGTTAGCTCCAGAGTTAGCATCGAGCTGACAACTTTAATTTATGAGCAAGTGAAGCAGCTGCCCCCCCCTCTCCTCCCTCCCTCCTCCCTCTCTGCCCCCCCATCTCTCCCTCCCTCCCTCCCTCTCTGCCCCCCCGTTTGTCACTTCAGTTCAACACGATCTCGCGCCGACTCGCTCATTTCCGGCGGAGAAAAGTTTTCAGAAACGTTTGCGTAAACGCCACAGGAAGCAGATTTAAACTTCCTGTCTCCCCCGTTCACCGAGCTCGAGCTTGTGCGTGGACGAGGACATGAGCAATGAATAATCCTGATCTGAGGCGGCCATCTTTAATTTCAGACCAAATGCCAGTGAAATGCCACCGCTCTTAATTTGCTGCGCCGGGAGGAAACACGGCGGCTCGTCGTCCTCCTGCGTCGACGGCGGCGGAGCGCGGGTCAGAGGTCGGCTTGAAGGGAAAACGACCCCGGCAGACACCGCTCCCGTGTTTGAGGCTGGTCGTTATGCTAAGCTAGGCTAGGGCTACGCTAAGCTAGGCTACACTAGCCCCCCGACTCTTTGGCTGAGGTGAATCTGGAAGAAATGAGCTGAGTCTGAGCGGCTGGTCGGTTCAGCTTCTCTCCGACAGCGGCGGTGACAGGCAGCAGGTTTTCAGCAGATCTGCAGTCAGGTCACTGCCCCCGGGGGTTAGTCGACCAATCAGCAGCAGGGAGCTGTCAGGACCGATGAGGATCAGCGCTGCTGCAGAGGATGATGGGACGGAGCACATCTGACCCGGGATCAGCGGAGGGGGGCCGAGGTGTTTGTAAAACAGATCACCTGAGGTCGCTGCTCAGATCCAGACCACGATCGACCTCCGGAGATAAAACCACGAGAAGGAGCTCAACGTCCAACATCAACATCTACTCAGCTCGCTCTTCGCTTGTTGAGAACCAAACCTGGATCAACACTGTTTCCAGAACAGAAGATGAAATCTGGAGAACTGGGGATCAATCTGTCGAACATCAAGCGAGGACTCCAGGACCCTTGAGGACCCTAGAGACCAGAAAGCGGCGTCTTCATCTACCACGTGGTTCGCCTCGCGCAGCAGAACTTCTGCCGACGCTCAGACGCCTGCCAGCGAGCGTTACTCGTCCCGCCGGGCGAGGAGCGCCGCCATCCCACTGCTTAACCTCAAAACGTCACGGCGGCGCTCGCCTGCCGCAGAGAGACGATCCGAGCGGCCGCTTGACGGTAATCCGGACGAGCACGGCACGCTGTGATGACATCATCATCATCATCATCCTCTGTGCAGCGGAGTGACCGGTGCTTCGCTCAGGTCTGGAGAAATCCAGACCACGTGGCAGATCCAGAAAAGTCCAGCAGAGTCGCATATGCTAGAACTCAATGACATCAAGACCGGGGACCGTCACGAAAGTCCAGAATAAAAATCAGCACCTGAAGTCGTCTCAGACTCTCACGGTGTCGAAGACAAGACGCCCCCCCATTATACTTTGACTAAGTAATGTGAGGAAATAAAAAATCGGCGGCGGCACGGAGGAGTTCAATGTGTGTGAACACGTCTGTCGACAGAAAGGGGATTGGGGGGTGATTAAACCATCACTGGAGGACCCGTCCAGGTAATGGCCTCCTCCACACAGGAAGGAAACCATTTAGCTGGGAGCCTGAGGCGGCGGGTGATTTCTTTGGCTGCTCTGAAAAAGCTTTCGTCTCCGTTGCCGAATTACATCGACTTTTCTTTCCCTGAAGCGTTTCAATAAAAAATAAAACAAAGAATCAGACACTCGACACGGAAAGGTCTATTTAACGAACCGCAGGGGGGCCGGGGGGGCCGGGGGGGCAGGTCCAGGTCCAGGTCTGGGATTAGAGCAGCGCAGGAGACTTGTCTGGTGAGATTAAATGAAGCCTGACATCCTGCAGAGACACAAACCTGCATCTGCTCGCTCTCAAACGCTAATTTGAGGCCGTCGGACCGTGAACCGCTATTTTCCTCGGCGACAGGAAAAGAAGCCGCTCGCTCCGCGTGAAGCTCGGCCTGGATGACGAGTCAGGACGGGGTCAAAGTCTTTAGGGACCATCCCCCAGGGACCATGAATCTCTGCACTAAATGTCACGGTGAATCAACCATCGCCACAAACCGGGATCAATGCGTTTGTTGTCACGGACGCAACGATTAATCAGTTAAACGAGGAAATAATCCGGCTCGACGAACGCGAGCCCGGCGCCGTCACGCGGCAGCGAATCAAACGCATCTCGCGCAGCGACGTGGCGGCCGAGCGCGAGACGGGAGTGTTGGAGTGTTGGAGTGCGGAGGAGGAGGAGGACGCAAACGAAGCGTGAAGCGTGCACAGAAGAAGAAGAAGACACCTCCTCCTCCTCCTCCTCCTCCTCCACCCGACTCATTCAGGGGGAAAAACCCCATCATCCACGGCCCAATAAATGTCAGGTTTCAATCTGCGGCCGTCGCTTCACGCCGTGAGTCAACACGCCACGCATCAGCGCTGCCTTTCACAACACGTCAGGCGGACCGGGTGGGACGAGACCGGAGCCGCGGGCCGACCCAAAAAATCAAAGGGGAGGCAAACGCCGCCCAAGCCTCTGAGCAAGGCGTCGCCGCTCAGCTCAGGGCTGCCGGGTTGTTTCTGTCCTTTCTGAAAGAGTCCGACGTCTCTGCCCAGATTGTTTTTCCTTCGGGACGACTTCAGTGTTTTTCACGAACCTCTCGAGCGCTGACTCATATTCAAACGTCCCGTGTGACTCACTCCTTGTGAAGTGCACCCAAACCTCTCAGGCTCCGTCTCCGTTCGTACCCGCAGCCCCGGGAACGAGCGGCGGCGCCGATTCGAGCAAAATGGCTGAATGCTAATGTTTGCAGAATGCTGTAGGTGAGGCGAGCGTGTTCAGCACCTTCGTTTTCCGTCTTCACGCGGGAGCCTGCTCCCAGGAGCAGCGCCATATTTACTGTTTCAGCACGCTAACTGCTCATTAGCACCAAACACGTGGTCACTGGTTCTATCTGGTCACCAAGTCAAGTACCGGACAAATTTAATAAAGGTTAAGAGGTAAGATAAAAGAACGAGAGGAAAGTCAGCGAGGGTTCATCATCTGGGGACCATGAGTGACTCAGATGTCTCAGTTTATCTTCTGTGGAACATCTAAGCCTTCGGTAAACACAGAGCGGAGACGGATCGGTGACGAACGAGCCGCTTCGACATTCACAAGGACGAGAGACGAAGCGTCCACGACTCCTGGAGGAGGAGGAGGAGGAGGAGGAGGAGGAGGAGGAGGAGGAGTTCATTGAGATTCTCCCCGTGACCGCGGCGAGTCTGATGACTCTGATGGCGTGTGGATCAGAACACGTCTACAGGTCACGTAAAAGGACCGACACGCAGGACGTCCGCCTTTCAGGGACCAATCACTGAAGAGGAGCGGGAAATCCTTCGTTCTGATTGGTTGTCTCCATGTCAGGTCAGCGTAGAGACCGGTGGAGGGTGGTGTGATGGAGCACAGGGTGGAGGTTCCTTATCGACCTTTATAAACGATGTTGACAGATCAATCATCGGGTCAGATGTCGGGAGGCCGTGCACGTCGGTTAAATGAGGTTAAACTGATCTCAGAGCAGCAGCGGCGCGTTGTCCCGAGTGTGACGCCGGGGGTCAAAGGTCAACGGCCTCCTGCCCCGGGGCTGCTCTGACCCACAGCGGAGGGTTTCTCCGCCCAGGACGTGGATCAATCAGATAATCAATACACCAAGCACGGTTCCTGTGGTTTACAGTCCGCCGGGTTTGAGTCGAGTCTCATCGGTGGAGCCGAGTCCTTTAAGACGAGTCCGTCGAGTCTCTCGTCATTCACGAGTCTAATCCGAAGTCACCGGTGACACGTTTTCAAACAAAGTCTCGAGTCAGACTCGAGTCTCGGGTGATGAAAGCAAAGTCGGGATCGGGTCACAAGCCTTTCGAGTCTCGAGTCACATGACAGGTCTGACATGTCAACGTCTTGTCTCAAGTCACCGGTGACGCGTCAGACTGAGGTTTCAAGTCATGTGAGACACGTCTCACTGGAAACAAGTCAGTTGAGTCAAGTCATTAAGTCATTATTATCAGGATTATTCCAAGTCTAATCTCAAGTCACTTTAAGTGAGTAAAATCTGAAAGTCAAGTCACTGCAGCCTCATGTGACTCGAGACCCGAGACAAGCCACAAGTTAACTGAGACAAGTCTCCGTCAAATATCTTGTCGCTGGTGACGAGTCCCTTAAATGTTTAATAGTAGAATATTACTGTAAACTCCACAGGATTACAGGATTACTGGATTACTGGATGGATTACATGTTTGTTCAGTCGACACGAGCACGAACCACAAAGAGTTTAATTAATCCCGACGATAACACAAAGAGGACGACGGCTTCACGCGGTTTAACGAGGTCGTTATCATCAGACGCTAATGACCTGACGCTACAATGAGCTAATTCCCCTCCATTAAATTCTATTACCCCCCCCACACACACACAGAGCCGTCAGGTGATGGAGACGGATCGGCTGGCGGACGCCTCCGGCTCCCGTTAATCTTTACGGAGGATTAATGAGACGCGTGGGTCGGACGGCCCCGTGTCGTTTGTCTCGAGTGGGCCGGGGGACACGTCTGAGCCGGGACTCGAGTCGCTGGACACGAGTCCAGGTCCAAGTCGGGGGAAAAGTGATTCAGGTGAACTCGTCTGAGGACATCAGGTGAGTCTCAAGACGCCGGAGACGAGTCTTAAATCCTTTGAGACGAGTCCAGTTCATGTTGCAGGCCACTTCAGTCGGGTCCGAGTCAAGTCTCAAGTCAAGTCTCGAGTTGAGTCATCCCCTTTCATGTCCCTAAAATAAACCACAAACTCTGCTGCTGCAGTTCTGGTCCCAGAGAAGAGACATTAGACTAGATTAGATTAGATTAGACTGTTTTTATCTTCTCCGTGGATTGTGGCTCTCCTCTCCTCCTCCTCCTCCACCTCCTCCTCTTCCTCCTCCTCCTCCTCCTCGTCTCCGGAGCAGGAGGGTTCCCCATGTTTTCCACCCCTCCCTCTGTTGTTCCCTCGTTTGTGTTTGCTGGTTTTGGCGATCCTGCAGCAGAGCTCGTAAACAGAACCTCGGCGGTTTCTCCCACGCAGGGATGGAAATATAACGCAGCGGAGCGTCCTCTGGAACGCCGGGCTGAGCCGGGCTGAGCCAGGCCGGGCCCGGGCGCCGCGGCGCCGCTCGAACAGATGTGCAAACACTATGCAAATGGGCCCGCAAGTGATTGCAGCTTCAGACGGAGGATCTCACCTCCACCGGGTGTTTTATTAGCAGCTCCCGTCTATTCTTAGAGCCGCCACCCACCTGAACACCTGAACACCTGAACACCGTCCTGACGGGGGTTTATCCTCCGGGGAGCAGGGATTAGACGGTGAGATTACCGATTCAACCGCCTGGGACCTGGTGACGCCAGTTATTTGTACAGATTATTCCTTTTTATTACATCACATCCAATTTATCATCTTTATTGTCTCATGTTTGCTTATTTTTCTGTAAAAAAAAAAAAAAAAAATCCATTTCCCCGATTTGGTTTTATTTCTTTTTGTAAACTATTTAATAATAATATTATAGGAACAGCACCATATAAATATGATATATGATTTTTATTTTATTCTTTACATTTTTAAAATAAGTATATTTATTTAATTGGCTCATTAATCTGCTGGTATCAGCTGCAGCTCGGCCGTGAAACAGAACCTGAAGCGCTGATCCCGTGGACCTGAACACTTCATCACTGAGTTCTGGACCCGTCTCAGCTCCACACGTGGACCCCGATTCCAGTCCGGCGCCGGTAAGCAGCGGCGGGGGTGAGGGAACCTCCGCGTCAGCGCGATCCGGTTACCCCCCCCACCCCCGCCCCGGGAGGCAGCTCCAGCTAATTTTAGATAAGCGACGTTGTGGGGCCTTTCTCTTCTCATTAAGCCGGGCTCCAACACACACGCATGAATCACGCCGCTCATCACTAATTTAGGACGGTGGAATTCGTTCGCCGCGGCGCACGGCGGCGACGCGCCGCCTCTGGACGCGAGTTCGTCTGCACGCTCCGCGCTCATCGGAGCGGACGGGGCGACGACAGCTGGGACCGACTTTTTTCACGTGGACGAAGCGAAACAAGCGAGACGAGGGCGACGAAGAGGCGAAGCAGAGCGAGTCAGCGTCCTCCTTTCATCATGTCTGTAAACCCCTGACGGGGGGGTCTGTGTGTGTGTGTGTGTGTGTGTGTGTGTGTGTGTGTGTGTGTGTGTGGGGGTCACGCTGCTGAGGTCAACTTCTCTGCCGAAAACTCAAGACTCATCCCGACAAACAGCCGGTGGCTCCGCGGAGCAATTTGATATTTACGCCAGCTCGCTCTGGATTAAAGTTTCTGCACCGGACGCAGGAAGAGGAAGATGACGACGAAGACGAAGGTGAGATTGGAAAAAAAACATCGTGGCGACAGGGAGGTAAAACTACACGCACACGCGCCGGTCCGATAAAATCACGTGACCTGCGCTCTCCTACCTTAAACAGCCGCAGGATGTTGGCCACCATGATGGACACGGAGCTGGCCGACGCCCCGATGACGCCCACCACCTTGTCCGGCTTGGCGAAGACGGGCGGGTCGCCGTTGGCGCAGCGCACGTCGGACCCGTCCCGCTCGATGAGCGCCTGCACGAAGGTGAGCGACTGCTCCAGGGCGTAGGTGTCGCGCGAGCACGTGTCCAGGATCCGCGCCCCCAGCGTCACGTTGGGCAGCAGCTCCGGGTCCTTGTTGATGAGGTCGATGGCGAACAGCATGGCCTCCAGCCGGTGGATGCCCTTCTCTTTCTTCAGCTCGCCGCAGGGCACGCCCCTCTCGCCGCGAGCGTGCACGGGGAACAGGCCGCCCAGGATGACGTCCCCATCCAGCCGGATGGAGTGGGCGTACTCCTGCTGGTTCTGCTGGGAGTCCGACGGGACCGCGGACTTCTGGGAGGCGGAGCCCAGCAGCCAGCAGCTCTCCAGCATCAGCAGGGAGAGGAGGCGGCGGCCGGAGACGAGCGGGGGCTTCGAACCCCCCGCCATGGTGCGGAGAGCGGAGCGGTGGCGAGGTCGCGCGGAGGTCAGGCGGCGTGGCGAGGACGGGACGAGCCAGACCATGGAGTCCCCCGGTCGCCCGGGGCACGGTCCACCACGGCGGGCGCTCCCACCTATGATCCTCCTCCACGGGGTCCTGGGTGGGACATACCCGTCTGAGGCGGCGGAGGGGGCGGAGCTTTCGGCCGCTCCAGTTTCACATTCCTCCAGAAAACCCTGTCGCACATGGAGAACACAGGAGGAAACAAACGGTTGGTTTGGCGTGCGGCGTCGATCGGGGAAACCGATGACGTCAGACTGGGCGGCGAGCGCGAAGAGACGTTTCCCTCTGGACTCTGAGCTGGAACCTCAGTGAGTCGCTGCGACTCGCACGCTGCCGTGAGAAAATGTATTCAGCTTATTAACGTTTCCACTAATCACTCGGGCGCTCCGTTTCCCGAGTGAAGCGAGCGCCGTTCACACTCCGCCGCACGAGGAGAGAAAAAAAAAAAAACAGCATTTCTCAGCTCCGGCTGCTAAAAAAAGAGAAATGCATCTAATTTGTTGAGGACGTGTCACATGTGAAGGCGATAAGAACAGATGCTGCACTTGATCTCGGCCAAAGGCCGCGGAGTGTCGAGTCCCGACCGCCGCGGGCAACCTCCCAGCACAGCCCTCACTTGTCAGTTTGCACTATTTTTTTTTAATTGGGCCTAACAATGGCTGCTGCTGCTCTCCACTGTGCAAGTTACTTTCTTATAAAAAAACAACACACAGGCCTCAGGAAAGACAACACTCTGCACATTATTTTTAGTGAGAAGGTGAAAGTTTTTGCTTTGTAAGGAGAAACCAAAGTAACTCACAGCTCCGGCATCCTGAGCCCCATCACATCTCATTCTAATAAAACAGCTCGGTCATCGGGCTGAACGTCCCCGTCATGTGAGACAACCTGGTATTTAACATCATGGCTCTAGTAATTAAGTCAATGATTTGACCCGCAGAAAAACACTTGATGTGAATTACTCAATCAGAGACGCTGCGGGGGAAACAGCCGCCACCCACACGCTGCCACCATTAAAATGATTGAATTAACGCACGGTTTGGTTTTTTTTCTTGATTTTGTCTGAACATAAAATCTGTCCAAACGTCAAAAACACAAACACACTGTTTTTAATAAATATCTTTAGCTTGTACAATAAAATGTAAAAATAAATAAAAAAGTAAATAAAAATTAATTAGTGTTTTATCTGCTGCGCCTGTTTGCTGGTTCCATGTTTGAGTCCGCCACCAAATACAAAAAAATAAAAATGCGCGGAGTCGCTCACGCTCTACAAACAGGAAGTGGAACAGACCAGCTTCCTCCAGGATGCTAATGTTAGCTGCATCGCTAGCTCGTCGCTGCCGTGACGTTTAATTTATCTTTAAACCAGTTTATCTTTAAATGTCCAAATGAAGCGCAGGGCGGATGAGTTTCACTCTTTACTGAGCGAGCTCTGTTTCCCGCAAACAAAATGACCGCCCGACGTCTCTACCTAGCTACAACCAAAACGGTGAAATATGATTGGCTGGGAGCTATGACGGATATGGTAATTGTTTTTAATTGGCTACGGAGGACGTCATTCCTTTTAGTGAGAAACCGTCAGTAAACTGGTCCCAGTTGGTGTTTTATTTTGTTTTATGATGCGTTAACTCACTTTACCAAACTGTAGGACGTGAATTCATTTGGATGTAAAAGTGTCTCAGCTCTGGATTTCCTGTCAGGAAGTCGGTGCATTCATAAGCCCCGCCCACAGCGCCGGACCGGGACCGTTCGCGGTTTTCCCTCGTTGAGGTTTGGTTGGTTGTAATTACGTCATCTCTCCGTAGCCTCTTCATCTGCACGTGCGTACATCGCAACCGACTGCGGGATTAGCGCCGCCTACCGATGTCCGTGCGTGACGTAAACGTACGTGAACTCACGTTTCCTTTTGCCTTTTAAAAAATGTTTAAAAATTGTATTTGGATTGAAACACAATTTATGTGTCTCACTCTCACCATCTTCTATCTCCTTTAGCTTAGCTTACTTTGTCTATATGTGCCCCCCCTCATATTTTAAATTAACGCACACACACACACACACACACACACACCCCCTCATATTTTAAATTAACGCACACACACACACACACACACACACACACACACACACACACACACACACACACACACACACACACACACACACACACACACACACACACACACACACACACACACACACACACACACACACACACACACACACACACACACACACACACACACACACACACACACACACACACACACACACACACACACACACACACACACACACACACACACACACACACACACACACAGCACACACACACACACACACACGCACACACACACACACACACACACACACACACACACACACACACACACACACACGCACACACACACACACACACACACACACACACACACACACACACACACACACACACACACACACACACACACACACACACACACACACACACACACACACACACACATTCATTCCCGGACCCGGACAACACACACACACACACACACACACACACACACACACACACACACACACACACACACACACACACACACACACACACACATTCATCCTCGGACAATCACGAAACACACACACACACACACACACACACACACACACACACACACACACACACACACACACACACACACACACACACACATTTTTTTTTTTTTACAGGCGTGAACCACATCTAAACTCTATGCATGGACGCGCGTGCGCGTGGACTTCACGCACTCACGCGCGCGCGCACATGTCCATCACCGGATGCCAATAATCAATGAACAATAACAATGAAGTAATAAACGCGCGTGCGCGTGTAAAATACAGCACCGACGAGCGCGAGCACAAGTAAGGCGACTCCCTCAGTTACACTGCACGCATACTTCAGGCACGCGCACGGAATCGCACACACACACACACACACACACACACACACACACACTGACGTTTGGTTTAGTTTCTGAAAAACACACTCCTTGAAAGCACAAATCTAATTCCACCGGAATCTGATCTGAAACCAATCAAACCAATCAACCCGAGAGTCTCAGTGACTCATTGACTCATCGATGGATCGATTGATTGATTGATTGATTGAACTGAGCATGGCGGGGGGGGGGTGTCACGGTGAAAACTCGTATCTCAAGAAACGCAGAACAAACACACATACTCAGTGATCAATAAGTTGATCGGTAACTGATCGGTATTTGTCTCACCTGTGAAACCTCGTCCCTCGCGGACGTCGCGGTGCGTTCAGGTGCGCAGCGGTAGCAGGTGTTTCCTCCCCGGGTGTCACAGGTCAGACAGATGTTTTCTGTCTCCAGCTGT
Organism: Psettodes erumei; assembly: GCA_016785225.1. NCBI lineage: Eukaryota > Metazoa > Chordata > Actinopteri > Pleuronectiformes > Psettodidae > Psettodes > Psettodes erumei. Next base: position 215,856 of record JAFBJZ010000954.1, read on the forward strand.
TCGCCTCCTCGCGCCAACTAAACCCCTCCTCCGCGGCGGCGTCCAATGAATCAAGTCCAGTCCACTTTCCTCCTGTCGCCGCCGGTACCGAACCGAGCGGCTCCGGTCCTGACACGCAAGTGTTGAATTCCTGTGGTCGGCGCGGTTCCGACGCTCCGGACCGCCCGCGGGTGTCGGACCGGCCCGGGGGCGGGGAGAGGGGGGGGGCGGCTCCGGAGCCCGCGGGACCCTCGCTCGGATCAGCGGTTATCGTTCGCGTCGGGTTCGGTTCGTCTCGGTCGCGGCTCCGCGAAGTGCGCGGCTGCGTCAGGCGAACACCTCACCGCGGCCGCGGCTGCTGCGGGTCTCAGGGTCTCGTCAAGTTCCCCAGAACCGGGTTCAGGTTCTGAGAGGGCGGGGTGGGGAGGGAGCGCACACACACACACACACACACACACACACACACACACACACACACAGACACACACACCGGGCAGGCTGAGCGTGCGCGCGGCGCGTGCAGCTGGAGTGACTGAGCTTCATCGCAGGGGGCGGGGCGCCCCCCAGCGGGCGCGCGCGGACAGTACACGCTGTGTGTACTCCTCAGTAGAAGTACTTCTCTTTTTTGCAGGTATTTGTGTAGTGAGTGTACTCCGACGGTTCCCAACCTAGAGGTCGGGCACCTCCAGAGGGCCGCCACACGACTGTGAGGGGTCAGGATAAAAACGTTTTAGAAGAGAGTTCTGGTTCTGGTCCGGGCCAGTTTGGACCGCGGTCAGTCGGGACTTTATGACTCGCTTCTGACGGTCGCACCCAGAATGAGGTTCTGCAGAGACCCGGGGCGCCAGGTCCGGGTTCTCCAGGTGTGTCAGCCTCAGGTGGAGTCTGGTATTTATTTTAGTTTGGTGTTTGAACTTCATCATCATCATCATCATCATCATCATCATCATCATCATCAAACACTTGACTTTGTCTGAAAAAGGATCTTTATTCAGAGACGCCACATGAACAACATCCACACTGGGATTATTCTAATAAACTTTAATATCTAATCTGATTATAAATCCACTGCAGTGACTAATCTCTGGAGATTAGAGGCAGTTTTTATTATAATAACTTTCGCTTCACGTCTCGACCCTCAGTCGTACAGGTTCTCCCTGAGGAACACCAGCACCTTCCTCCAGGCGTCCTCCTGAGCGCGAGCGTGCGGCGCCGTCTCCCCGCCCCACAGGACCGTCACTGCGGGGAGAACAAACACACACACACACAACGCTGAGTCCACCCGAGAGGTTCCGACCCATGCGGGTCCGCGGGGCGACGGGGGAAACCTACCGGGTTTGGCCGAACCCGCGAACTGGCAGGTGCTGGAGCGGCAGAGCGGCGAGTACGGCGGCTCGATCAGGTGACCGGCGCCCGCGTAGGACAGGACGGTGAGCAGGTGGCTGTTCCCGGCGCGCTCCATCATCTCCTTCATCTGGAAGGTGTTAACGTTATTATTTACACAAACGTGTGTGTGTGTGTGTGTGTGTGTGTGAGGCGGTTAAATGGTCTGTCATCTTACGTCCGCGGCGGACTCGGCGGCGGGCCAGTTCTGGTCGTCCTCGCCGACGCACAGCAGCAGAGGACGCCGGAGACGTCCCACCTGCGCGGAGACAGACGGCGGAGACGTCTCAGGTCGGCATCGCCGCGGGAATGTTTCCACGGTTACCGAGACGTCGCCGCAGGTGAAACGCAAATATTGACGTTTCTTCAACGTTAAATATTAAATATGAATAAATCCACACAGGTGAAGGCACGACACACACCTGTGTGTGTGTGTGTGTGTGTGTGTGTGTGTGTGTGTGTGTGTGTGTGTGTGAGTGTGTGTGAGTGTGTGTGTGTGTGTGTGTGTGTGAGAGTGTGTGTGTGTGTTACTCACGTCCACTTTGTAGTTGGGGTCGGTGGTGATGGGCAGCAGCAGGTCCCTGTAGATCACCTCGTTCTTCTCATTGACGCGAGTCTTGTCGGCGTTTCTGATTGGACGGGAAACGTGACAGCCGTTACGTGATTGGCTGGATTTTTTAAAAAAAAATTCACTGTGGCGCTCAACCTACTCGCCAAAGTAACGCAGCATCTCCTCCACTGACGCGTTGAGCGGCTGCACGTGACTCCCGCTGACGCACACCGCACACCTGAGCTGGGAGCACACACACACACACACACACACACACACACACACACACACACACACACACAGACACAGACACAGACACAGACACACACACACACACACACACACACACACACACACACACACACACACACACACACACACACACACACACACACACACACACACACACACACACACACACACACACACAGACACAGACACAGACACACACACACACACACACACACACACACACACACAGACACACACACACACACACACACACACACACACACACACACACACACACACACACACACAGACACAGACACAGACACACACACACACACACACACACACACACACACACACACACACACACACACACACACACAGACACACACACAGACTGAAACCGGATCAGAAAGCGTTTCAGCAGACCAGCAGGAGGGTTCACCTGCGCCCGTCTCACCTTCAGAACCTGGGAGTACGCCGCCATCTTGAGGGTGACGCTGGCGCCGAGCGACAGGCCCAGCATGGCGATCCTGCTGCCGAGCACCTGAGGGTGCTGCTGCAGGACGGTGTAGGCCGTCTGCAGGGGAGAACACGGAGGCCGGTGTCTGGTGACCCAGAGGTGACGGTGATGTCCCCCCCCCGCGGACCCGTCGGAACCCGACACTCTCACCTCAAAGTACCGGTCGTCCGCCATCTTCCCGGTGTCCACCATGATCTTGGTCAGGTAGTCCAGCGTCAGGGCGGCGAAGCCGTGCGAGGCCAACAGCGCCGCGCGGTACTCCACCAGCTTCCCCCCGCCCCCCCACAGGTCCAGGACGCCGGGGAAAGGTCCGGGTCCTTCGAGACGAGAGTCCAAACAGAACCGGTCAGTTTGTGCACCCCCCACCCTCCTGACCCGCCTGCGGTCCTACCTGGGGGCAGGAACAGGGTGGCGGTGAGTCCGCCCTCTGTGATGGGGATCCTGCGGACGCCGGGCGCCATGTACCAGCGCTCCACCACCGCGGAGGCCAGCGCCACCTGATCCGCAAAGCCCTCGGTCCGGTGACCCGGGTACACCGAGACCGTCACCTCCACAGGGGTCTGGACGTCCACCTTCCTCATCCTGGAGGACGACGGGAGAGTCAGCTCTGATGCCGACCCGGTACCGACCGGCGCCGGCCCCCGGGCCTACCTGAGTCCGGGTTTGCTGCCCGGAACCGGTCTGAGGCTCCACAGCAGACCCATGGGTTCCACCCCGGAGTAGGTCCCGCCCAGACTGGGATCCTCCGAGACTGGAACGGGTCAAACCAGAGTCTTATTGGACACAGGAGTTCTCCAGAACCTTCTGAGCCGGGTTCTGACCCGCTTACCGTTCACGGTCCCGGTGGCGTCGGCGGTGTAGAGGCCGAACGCCTCCCAGCCGTGTCCGTCCTCACACTGGTGGAAGGCGCGGACGGTCAGCTGGAAACCGGGCCGAACCTCCTGGACCAGAACCACCAACTTCTCGTCCACGAGTCCTCGGGACGGCCGGGCCGACAGCTTGACGCAGCACCGCTCCATCCTGAACCGAGCCGACAGAACCAGAACCAGAACCAGAACCGACTGAGTGGACGAAGAGAGGAAAGGAAACATAAATAAAGTGTCAAAACAAGTATTTTAACAGGTAGAAAAGTACTTCATGTGCATACTGCAGGTACACAGATGAAGTTTTTCTTCTCCTTTAAAACTGCAGTTCTTCCTCGTAGTACACGGATGAAGTACTCACTGTGGCTGCAGACAGAACCGACGTCGTCGTCGGTGACTGTCGACGGGGCATCGGTGCGTTTGATTTAAGAACCCGTCGTGAAGGCCCCGCCTCGCCCGGGCGGAGCCTGGGTGTGTGGGCACAGGGCGGTGCCCCCCCCAGACACACACACACACACACACACACACACACACACACGTCGGTTTCATCCCTGGGGGGTCGTGACTGTTCGTGACGGATGATGAAGATGATCAGGTGGAAAATCAAATATTTAGTTTTGGAGTTTTCCCGCAGGTTCTGCTGGAGACGACTGTTCTCCGCGTCTGAAAGTCCCTGCGGCTCCGATCGATCGATCGATCGATCGCTGATCGATCACTCTGGAGCGGCGTCGTGTTACGTCAGAACATGTTTATTAGTTTTGTGTTTCGTAACAAACACGCGACGGCGTTCGAATTTAACAAGCCGGACGACGGAGAAAATTCTTGTACATTTTCAACCGATCGATCGCTGAAGTCATTGATCGTTTATCAGCTTCTCTTTGTATCATTATAAGGCGAGTGTGTATTTTGATCGCTGGGCGTACAGTTACGTTACAGTAGTTACTCATTAAACAGGAGTTTACCTTTAAAAACTAAACGGTGCTCAAACCTGATTGGACGAAAGCACGGCTCAGGTGTTGCTAATCTTTACTGATAGGTATTGATCTGCTGTGCTGATTCGTAGTCCAGGTCACGCAGGTGTGATCATTAACGCCGCCTCTCCTCCCTTAGCGACCGCGCTCCGATTGGCCGTCACCTCGGTCACAGGTGGGAGAAGGAGGCGGGGTTCCTGCCGCCGTACAGGTTCTCCCTGAGGAACACCAGCATCTTCCTCCAGGCGTCCTCCTGAGCGCGAGCGTGCGCCGCCGTCTCCCCGCCCCACAGCGCCGTCACTGCGGAGACGGGACGGAGACAGAGCGTCAGGACCCGGGTCGCCCGCGGGTCCGACCCGCCGCCAGGGGGCGACACCTACGCTTCTGCCGCGTGTTGAGCGATCGGAAGGCGCTGGCCCGGGTGTGCGGCGCGTACGGCGGCTCGATCAGGTGACCGGCGCCCGGGTAGGACAGGACGGTGAGCAGGTGGGCGTTCCCGGCGCGCTCCATCATCTCCTTCATCTGGAAGAGCGGCACACGACCTCACCTGAGATCACCTGGAGCTGCCAGCGCGTTCGCGCTCCGCATTCGCGTTCCGATTGATCTCGCCCGACATTATCGATCGGCTCAGTATTGGCGTTTACGTCCCCGTCACGTTTCGCGACGTATTTGCGCGGTGAACGTACGTCGGCGGCGGACTCGCAGGTGGGCCAGTTCTGGTCGTCCTCGGCCACCACCACCAGCAGGGGGCACTGCACTCGTCCCATCTGCTCGGAGACAAACGGCGGAGACGTTTCAGAGCGGGGCGCCGCCGCGCGCGAGACGGCGACGCCTCGGGCGGGCGGGTACTCACGTCCACTTTGAGGGAGGGGTCGGTGGTGATGGGCAGCAGCAGGTCTCGCAGGATCACGTAGTTCTCGTTGGAGAAGTTAACGTTCCCGGCGTTCCTGGTCGGACACAGACAGACGCGTGAGAACGGCAGCGAGGGGTGAAAATACTGTGTTTGACCACCGGGCGGCGCCAGAGCAACGGACAGGAGCTCGTTAGAACCTGCGGGACCAGAACCGGGACCAGAACCTGGACCTACAGGAACCAGATCCACTCACTTGTGGAGGAAGTTCAGTATCTCCTCCACGGATCCATCCACCGGCTGCACGTGAGTCCCGCTGATACTGACCGCACACCTGAGCTGAGACACACACACACACACACACAGGATCACCTGAGCAGGTGACTTCCTGGGAGCTGGTCCCTTAAACTGAATAAACTCGTCTCACCTTTACGACCTGGGAGTACGCCGCCATCTTGAGGGTGACGCAGGTCCCGAGCGACAGGCCCAGCATGGCGATCCTGCTGCCGAGCACCTGAGGGTGCTGCTGCAGGACGGTGTAGGCCGTCTGCACGGGAGAACACGGAGCCCGGTTTAATCCAGGTCATACACAGGAGTAAGGACACTGAGGACACTGAGGACACTGAGGACATTGAGGACACTGAGGACACTGAGGACACTGAGGACACTGAGGACATTGAGGACAGTGCTCGCCCCTTCACTCTTCCATAACGTGGACAACCTCCACCTCCAGAAGTTCAGGTCAGCGAGACGAAGGAGGCTCCTGCACCGGTGGACGTCCGGGGGTTGGACATGGTGGAGGACGACAAACACCTGAGTGTTCACCTGAACGACAACCTGGACCGGACACAGGACACAGGCGTCCCGAGCGAGACGGGCCGGGGTCCGCTCGGACGGGGACAGGAGGAGACTCGGTCTGATCTCGTGTTTTACGATGGCGAGTGAACTTCGCCCGACTGGGATTGATGGACGTTTTACGTCGTCTCGCTCTTAAAGAGACACGCGACGTGTCCTGACGCCTGTTCTCTCACTCACACTCACACACACACACACACACACACACACACACACACACACACACACTCACCTCAAAGTACTCGTTGCCGACCATCTTCCCGGTTTCCATGACGATTTTTGCCGTCAGGTAGTCCAGCGCCATGGAGGCGAAGCCGTGCGAGGCCAACAGCGCCGCGCGGTACTCCACCAGCTTCCCCCCGCCCCCCCACAGGTCCAGGACGCCGGGGAAAGGTCCGGGTCCTTCGAGACGAGAGTCCAAACAGAACCGGTCAGTTTGTGCGCCCCCCCCCACCCTCCTGACCCGCCTGCGGTCCTACCTGGGGGCAGGAACAGGGTGGCGGTGAGTCCGCCCTCTGTGATGGGGATCCTGCGGACGCCGGGCGCCATGTACCAGCGCTCCACCACCGCGGAGGCCAGCGCCACCTGATCCGCAAAGCCCTCGGTCCGGTGACCCGGGTACACCGAGACCGTCACCTCCACGGGGGTCTGGACGTCCACCTTCCTCATCCTGGAGGACGACGGGAGAGTCAGCTCTGATGCCGACCCGGTACCGACCGGCGCCGGCCCCCGGGCCTACCTGAGTCCGGGTTTGCTGCCCGGAACCGGTCTGAGGCTCCACAGCAGACCCATGGGTTCCACCCCGGAGTAGGTCCCGCCCAGACTGGGATCCTCCGAGACTGGAACGGGTCAAACCAGAGTCTTATTGGACACAGGAGTTCTCCAGAACCTTCTGAGCCGGGTTCTGACCCGCTTACCGTTCACGGTCCCGGTGGCGTCGGCGGCGTAGAGGCCGAACGCCTCCCAGCCGTGTCCGTCCTCACACTGGTGGAAGGCGCGGACGGTCAGCTGGAAACCGGGCCGAACCTCCTGGACCAGAACCACCAACTTCTCGTCCACGAGTCCTCGGGACGGCTGGGCCGACAGCTTGACGCAGCACCGCTCCATCCTGAACCGAGCCGACAACATGGTCATACCTGAGCCCAGGTGTGAAACAATCTGTCCAATCAGGAAGTGTGGAGCAGAGGCAGTAGGCCGAAGTACAAGTACTTCAAGTTCTACTTCAAAGTGCATAAATGTACTTCATACAACCGCCAACGTCACACACAGAACTGACATATTGTCCTTTGCAGGAATACTGATTGTCAAGACGTGTTCAGAACCACTCACAGTGCGAGCAGAACAGGCGCAGGTTCGGGTTCGGGCTGCTGTGTTCGGGTCCGTCCGTCGGTTCCGTCGGTTCGTGCGCGTGTTAAACTCCGCTCAGAATCCGGAAACAAAGTGTTCGGCAGCAAACGTCACCAACCGACCGTGTGAACTTCAACCTCACCGCGAGCAGCTTCGGTCTCCTCCCCCACAAACAGGCGCCGCCCGGTCCGGACGCCAGGTGGCGCCACGGAACCGCCGAACCTCCCGGGGTTCGGCGCGCGGTCGCCGGGTCGCTCGGCACCAGCAGGGGCAGCCGGATGGACACGGACGACTTCTCCCGAGCGGCTCTTTTGCAGTTTTCCGCACTTATCGTCCCAACAAAAACACTTCCTGTTTTCAACTCACGTGGGACAGAACGAGCCAATCAGCAGCCGGGAGGGAGTCGGCGCGAGGTAAATGTGAGGGAACCGCAGCGGCAGATTCGACAAATTAATCACGACCGTTTTAAAGGATACGAATGTAAATATTTAAATTCGAAAATAATAAATGGACAAAAATAAATCTGTAAATGTACAATCACTGTAAACACATTTTAGTAAATTAACTCAAACATATAATTTAACTTCTAAACCTTCACATACAGTCGATGGTTAATAAACATGGTGGATATACGATTTTTATCCTCCCAAACTATTAAGTTGAAAACATAAAATTATTTACTTTAAAAAAAACTTTAATAATTGTGATAACCGTGTTGAGACTAAATGTGAACTATTTTTTGCAATATAAACAAATCTCACAACTCATGTGTTTCTTATGCAAGTAGCAGGAATTGTTAAAAAAATACCTGGATATGTTAAATAATTACTGTTATTATAATAAGTACTTTATGTTCAGATTAAAGTATTAGTATAAAATCGGTCTTTGTTCCTTCGAGCAGACAGAGATGAACCTGTTCTGTGTCGTAACAGGATGATGAACGACTCCAGGCTGCCAACACCCGAATAACAATTCATGTGAAGAGAACATGACGAGTGAGGGGTCAAAGGTCAGCTGTCGCACGGCCCGTGACAAATGTGTCGGGCCACGCCTCCTCGGCTGCGTGTCACACACACACACACACACACACACACACACTGACAATAGAGACTGGTTAAAGGACAGAAACACTCGTCTGCTCTGAAATATATTCATACACTTAATATTCATGGGGGTCACAAATCATTGTCTGGTATTCTGATGGGGGGGGTCAGTCACAACAAGGAGACACAAAGGAGGTGACAACTGTTACCATCAGGGCTCAGGTTGTGTGTGTGTGTGTGTGTTTTTAAAGTAGATATACTGTATATTTAAAGTGTATTTTGGTCGGTTAATGTTTGTGTTTGTCCGTTTTCATGAGTTAAAATTAAAAGAGTAAAATCAAAGAAGCAGAACAATGTGCGTCACCTTTAATGTAGCTGCTCTAACACATGGAAACACCTCGTCCATATGTCGCATGTAAAATATTAATGTCTGTAAACACCCAGTGACCTGCACCTCCTGTTCTGTCCAGCAGGGGGAGGGGGCAGGTGTGTCTCTTTGTTTTGGTGGAGGGGTCAGCAGGTTCACCCAGCTATGTGTCTCCGTCCCTCTGTCTCCGTCCCTCTGTCTCCGTCCCCCTCTGTGTTGACTTCGCTGCATTTCAGTTTTTTTTAAAGATATAAACTGTAAACATACAAAAACATTCATATAAAGGGTTAAATTAAGAGTGTGTGTGTGTGTGTGTGTGTGTGTGTGTTCACACTCACCTGCTTCATCGTCACCGCTGGTGGGATAAAAACACGCTGGATGTAAACACACACATCATAAAGCGTGCGTCACCTCCCTGACCTCATCCTGCGATCAAAACAAACGCACCCTCAGCGTTTTCCCTCGCGACGCTCACGCCGACGCGTCACAGCCGTTTTCTGTCGGTTTGGAGGAGGAGGAGCCAAACGTGAGCCTGGCTGGTACCGGTCCAGAACCTCTGTGAGGTCCAACACGGGGCCGAACCCAAAGACCAGCTGTGGATTCGGTTCAGGACAGGAAGTGAGACGGTGTCGTCACGTGATCGAAGCCAGATTAACGTCCACGCATCGTCCCATCATCCCATCATCCCCGACCGGGTCCCGCCTCCTGGCTTCGCTCCCACAGCGGAGCTGGAGGTCACAGAGGGTCGTGACCCAGCCTGACCCCCGCGGTGCCCGGCTCTGCCTGCCGCTCGCCTCCATCATCGCCGCCGCCGACAGGAAACAGAAGCTCCGTGTGAGTTCGCACGGCGCCGAGGAGACACATTCATGAAACGCATCCCGGTGAACGTGGGAGTTTCAGTCGCACAAAAAATCTGAGGTTTGTTTTCTCCTCCCCGCAAGACACCGACCCCGAGTTTCATGTGAACCAGTTACATTTAAACATCACACCAAAAACCACTAAAACCAGTAAGTACTTAATCCAGATCAAAACCAAAACTCACCAGGACGTAAAGAGACGCTGCCCATCACAGGACGACGACCGCGGACCACACAGGAAACCTGCTCATTTGTGCCCCCCCCAAACTTAAACCCAGGATCCAGCTCCAGGATCTCAGTGAACATGCAGACACACAGGTGCAGGTTTAACGGTTTATTTAACACGTTTATCTGAGGATCAAACACAGAAGTTAAAGTCCAGTGACCAGGTCACCGCCGCAGCCGCAGCAGGAACGTCGACACCGATCCGCTCCTGGGGAAACCCTTCAGGCGCCGGCGAGGCCTCCAGGTCGTCCCGTCCACCGCGTACTCCAGGGTCACGCTCCGGTTGAGCGTGAAGACGGAGTCGCCCCTCACGGCGGCGGTGAACAGCGACCCCCTGCTGTTGGCGAAGCGTCCCGGCAGGGACGACCACTGGCCCGAGCTGAGGCAGTAACGGTCCATCAGGCAGCGCAGGAAGTCGTCGGACGGCCCGTTCCTCACCAGGTACAGGTTGTCCCGGTGGCCGACCAGGCAGTGGCCGTAGCTGTGGCGCCTGATCAGCGCGGTGACCGGCCGCCACTCGTCGCTCCCGGCGTCGTACTCGTAAATCTCGCTGGTCTCCATCGGCCTCCACAAACACACGAATATCCTTCCCATGGCTGTGGCGCACGCCGCTCCCGCCGCCGGCCGAGGCAAGTGGGCGGCGAACGTCCACCTCCCCGTCGCGACGCCGTACGCCTCCACGGACGACATCGCCCTCCGCTCGAATTCTCCCCCGATGGCGTAAAGACGACCGTCGGCGCCCACCAGGCTGAGGTTGTAGCGCGGCTGTGCTGGGCCGGCGAGCCGGCTCCAGCTGTCGGCGGCGACGCTGTAGCGGAAGCAGGAGTCTGCCGCCTGTTTGTGGACTCCGCGAACTCCTCCCACCACGTACAGGTGGTCGTCTAACACCGCCACCCCGGCCATGGAGGTGCTGGCGTCCAGCGGGAGATCCGTCAACACCTTCCACTCGTCGGCGCCTTCGTCCAGGTAGCAGACCGTCCTGGAGGCGGCGTGCACGGTTTCGTCGGCGCCGCAGGTCACGTGAGCCCCGACGGCGGCGAAAACGCTCGGGGTCAGAGACTCCACGTAGGAGACCAGCTCCGGGGTAAGGTCCTCCTGACCTCCGCCTCCAGGTCGGCGTACGCGTCTCGGATGAAGAGCGCGGCGGCGCGGTAAAGGTCGGCGAGGCCGAAGGTCGCGGCCGTGTGATACATCAGCAAGCAGCTGTCGGAGTCGACGAGGCGGATCAGGTGCTCGGTGAGCGCCGGCGCCTGCAGGAACGCGGCGCACTCGATGGCCTCCACGATGTCGTCGGCGTCCAGCGCGGGCGTCTTGCCTCGCGACACCGCCAACGCCGCGAGGAAGCCCCGGGCCCGCAGACACCTGAGGTGGACCCGGTCCTGCCGGCTCTCCCTCATCCCGGACCGGAACAGAGCCCGGAAGAAGTCGCAGCTCTGAACCAGCAGCTTCTTGTCCTCACAGAAGAGAACGTCTCCCACCAGCACCGTGAGTTTGGCCGAGGCCGGACCGGACGCACGACGCGCCGGACGCCCTCCGCCGTCTTCAAGGTCGCGACCGCCGCTCCGGCCCTCTGATTCGCTGCCGGGCGCCGACATCACTCTTCTCCGACAGAGACGCTCCAGAAAAAACCCTCGGGGGGGGTCGTCCTGTTGAGGGGCCGGGCGACCCCGGATCAGGTCTGTCGCGGCGTTTAAAATAGAAGCGGCTAAACATAGAAGAGAACAAACGGAAACTAAAGGGTAAAACATCAAAGGAGCGTCCTGTTGGGACGTCCCGCGGGAGACGACGCTCCTGGTTTGAGGGTTTCCAGATGTGCAGAGGTCACATGAACATTTTCTTCAGCTGACGTGTCGTCGTGACAGATCTCACGTGTCAGCGCTTTGTGGACTGAGCTCAGATCAGTTTGAAGCTGCTGGTGTGAAATGTGTTTTCTGTCAGCAGGCCTCAGAGCAGTGAGTGTGTGTGTGTGTGTGTGTGTGTGTGTGTGGGGGGGTGACCCACATTTCAGCTCACTGGGGCAGACTATACTGCAGGTCATGTGACCCCCCCCCCAGCCTCTGCAGTTTATTTTGACTCAGTCCTGCTGCAAAACTGGATTAATCCGCATCTGAAAATAGTCCCCGGTAAATCCTCCTCCAGTCTGACAAACTACGTCACTCGCTGTTTTACGTTAACAGCGTAACTGACGAACCTGTTTTCAGCCGGACTCGTGTTGTTTAACGTTCAGACCCGCTCCTGGTTCCGAGCCGGTGTCGGATTAGCGCGATGACTCAGCAGTGACTCAGCGTCTCGGTGTTTGCGGCGCGTGCGTCACGTAAATACGTGTGTGTTGCATTAATCAGCTGGATCTCAGAGATTCTGCAGATTTACACAAAACACACACACACACACACACACACACACCGTCTTACGTAACCTGATGTCAGACTGGAGCGTTTCTCCGCTGACCTCCGCAGCCCTGACGCTGTTTATTAAAAATCATAACAACTGAAAAGATCAAAGAGGCTGAATGTGAAATGTGTGAAATCATAATGTGATTAATCATATGGTTATAGAATCATAATTACAATGAACCTGCAGCTTTGTGGAGCTTCACAGTGAGTTTGATCTTACCACGAATCATTCAGGAAACTGGTTTATTAAGGTTTTATGAAAACACAACAAACTACAGATCACACATGTAAATAACAATAAATATGTAATATATAATAATAATATAATAATAATAATAATAATAATAATAATTAATAATAATAATAATAATAATGTACTATTATATTGTATATTTTTGTAGTAAAGTAGTAGTAGTATATTATATATATAATTATTATTATTGTTATATTTTTATCCCTGGCCGCAGCGCTCCCTCGGTGCCGCTCTGAATCCCTCCGCCTGTCCTACTACGTAAAAAGTAGTCCGCCGTGGTTCGGGGCTCCGTTTTCCTCGCGGCGAACCGAAAGCGACCGGACGTACCGCGGCTCGCGCGTGTGCGCCGACGCGCGCACGAGGCAGCGGTTCCGGTGGCGCTATTTAAGGCTCGGCGGAGGGATACGTGCGCTGGCTGTTTGTAAATATCGTCGGCGGCAGAGGCGCGCGCTTCAGTGCGGGCGCGAGGATCTTCTTTTGTCCCGTTTAAATGGACGAGACCCGGACGGACGTTAACGTCGCTGCGTAATTCCGCCGCCGTTTGTTTGTTGTTTACTGCGGACGTTGTTTGTTTGTTTGTTTGTTTGTTTTTGGGGGGGGCAGTATGCTGCTCTCCAAACTGGGCTCCCTCTCTCACAACATGGATTTACCGGCGAAGCTCCACCTGCAGCAAGGTAACGGCGGCGTGCTCTGCACCGCGTGACCCCGTTACAACGCGCGAGCCCATCGCTTCCCCCGTTACCGAACCGAACCGAACCGGTACTGCCCGGGCCGCCGATGCAGAAAGAAAGAACTTAAGCCCGGTCAGTGAGACGGCTCGTGATACTGGATATTTAACCCGCCATTTCCCAGACTTTACTGGTATTTGTTTACTACAACCCACGTGTACTCGGATACCTGCAGCCGGTACTAGTACACGCGTCGTGTCTTCACGTCAGACGCGCTCGCGGGCTTTACACGCGGTTAATTCACCGGATAAACCGTGATCACGGTTAAATCGGTACATTCCCGGTGCGGGTTTCGAGCCGTGTGCGCGTGCTCGGGCGCGTGACCTTTTGAATGAGACCGCGTGGAGCCATTTTGGAAGCCGGCTGTTGTTACGTGTAATAATCTGGGAATAATCCGCCTCGTCCGTTTAAACGCTCGTCTTCGTTACTGCGATTTAAACCGGTCACGAATCAAACTGATACCGGAGACGGTGACCGCCATCTTTAAACGTCATGTGAGGACATGTGGTCAAACACACTCACGTGTGTTCGGTGTTTGTTGTTGTTGTTGTTGTTGACGTATTAAGGGCGTGTTTTCATTGTGATCCGGTATCTAATGAGCGGGGCCGTTTTTTAGTGTCGTTACACGGTTAAACCGTAAATAACCTTTTTGTGTTTGTTGTTGTTGTTGTTGTTGTTGTTGTTTTCCAGCCAAAGCGGACAAGCAGCCGTTTGAGAAGCTGTACCGGCTCGGTTCGGTGCTCGGTCACGGAGGGTTCGGCACCGTCTACTCGGCTGTCCGCCAGACCGACGGGCTGCCGGTAAGAGCGGGGGGGTGGGGTTGGTGGGGGGGGTCGCGGCTTTGTTTTGGTCCCGGCACATGGCCGCGGCTCGCGGCGTCAAGCGCGCGCCGAGCGAACAGCCGCGTTTCCGGCCGCAGCCTTCAAAATAAAATCCCTTCTGAACGTTGGGATTAAAGTGATATCTTTATACTCCACGTCCTGTCTGACCCGCATTATAATGTCTGGGCTTTTATTTTGAAGGCCGCGCCCGTTCCTCTCACTTCCTGTTTCATTGTTGTGAGAGGAGCAGCCATGTGCTCTTTGTCGTCACAAAGAGGTTGTTTTCCTTTTTAGTTTTGTGAACAGGAAGTGGGTGGAGTTAAAAGGAGACGATTGATTGATTGATTGCTAATCACTGTCATGGCTGCTGTTTGTTTCTCTGCACAAACACCGTGTTCACGTGTTGTATGTTTCAGGTGGCGGTGAAACACGTGTGCAGGGACAGAGTCACTGAGTGGGGCACGCTGGTGAGATGTGTTCACTTCCTGTCTGACGTGTGTTCACTTCCTGTTTGACGTGTTATGACTCAGCAGCAGTTTGTTTACCTTTTTTTAAATGATCGGTGATAATTTTCTGGATTAATAATCTGATGGCGTTCTGAAACATGTGATCTGTTCCCTCAGTGCGGCGCCGTGGTTCCTCTGGAGATCGTGCTGCTGAAGAAGGTGAGCGGGGCGTTCGGCGGCGTGGTGCGGCTGCTGGACTGGGCGGAGCGGACGGACGGCTGGCTGATGGTGATGGAGCGGCCGGAGCCGGCTCAGGACCTGTTCGACTACATCACAGAGCGCGGCGCGCTGGACGAGGCGGAGGCGCGCGGCTTCTTCCTGCAGGTGGTGGAGGCGGTGCGTCACTGCTACGCCTGCAGCGTGGTCCACCGGGACATCAAGGACGAGAACCTGCTGGTGGACCTGAGGACCGGGCAGATCAAGCTCATCGACTTCGGCTCCGGGGCGTTCCTCAAAGACTCCGCCTACACGGACTTCGACGGTGAGTCCGCTCCCCTCCGTTCCTGATTCAGATCCCTGTTTTGTATTTAACCCCCCCAGGCACGCGGGTGTACAGTCCTCCGGAGTGGATCCGGTTCCGTCGGTACCACGGCCGCTCGGCCACCATCTGGTCTCTGGGCGTGCTGCTGTACGACATCGTGTGCGGGGACATCCCCTTCGAGCAGGACGAGGAGATCCTGAGAGGACAGATCGACTTCAGGCGCCAAGTCTCCGCAGGTGAGTCTGGACTCAGGTGGATCGGGTTTCTCCGCCGTCTTAAACGTCAGAGACCTGCAGATGTTTTCCCGCCGCTCCTCCTCACCTCCCGTGTCCGCGCCGCAGAATGCCAGCAGCTGATTGGCTGGTGCCTGAGCCAGCAGCCGTCCGACCGGCCAACCCTGGAGCAGATCCTCCTCCACCCGTGGGTGGCCGGCAGCGACGGGCAGCAGGTGGGCGACGGCGGCATCACGCTCCATGCCGTCACAGCTGACTCCTCCCCCTCCTCCTCCTCGTCTTCCTCCTCGAGTCAGCAGAGCCTCTGATTGGTCAAAGGGACGCTGACGAAGGGGCGTGGCTTGGATCTGAGGGAGCTGCTCCGCCTCCTGTCCGCGTGATGTCTCCAATGAAGAAACTCACTCAGCTTCTCTCTCTCATTCATTTTCTCTATCTCTCTCTCATTCATTTTCAGTGTCTCTCTCTCTCTCTCTCTCATTCATTTTCAGTGTCTCTCTCTCTCTCTCTCTCTGAGTTTACACTCAGCTGGATCCTCATCAGTTTGCCTGAGTAATGTAATGTAATGTAATGTAATGTTCCCTCACAGCCTCCAGGTGTAAAATGCACAGTCAATGCAAATACTGGGTTTTGTATTTTGAATATGTATAAATATGTTTTTATGTATTCATATTTTGTATATACAATTGTATTTATTTACTCCTCCTGTGTTTATTTATCTGATGTTTAACCTCCGGTGAGAAAAAGATTCTCCAGTTCTCACATCAGCTTTAAAAACTTTTTTATGTTGTGAATGTAAAACTCTGGCAGGGAAATTATTTTTTCATGGGATTTTTTCAAATTAAATCTTTTGTATATAAACGTATTTCCTGTGTGATGCGTTTCTTTTCTCCGTGTTACCGTATTAACTTAAACAATAATCAGTTCAGGGAGTCAAATCACATTTACATTAGATCAGCAAACGTCCCGCTGCTCGGACCCACATGTTTGAGTCTGCAGCGACACCGCGCGGCCGGAAGCCGCCGGAAGCCGCCGAAGCAAAACGGAACTAAAATCATTTTAAAATAATTTGAATTTAATTTCCTAACATCTATATATGTGTAATGTATATTTTATTCTCAGTTTGCGCGCCAGTATTTTATTACTGTATGTAAAACATATTGAGTTTTCAGGCAGCCATTTTGAACAGGCGCTGCGGGGACACCTCCGCGCGGGTCCTTCACCGACCACAGCGGCGCTGCACGCGAGCGGTGAGTGGAAACGGCTCCAACTCGGTCTACGTGAGATAAAAAGCCTCACCTGTCCTGTTCAGTGTTAGGTGAGACACGTCCACTGACGTAGGTGTTGTTTGTTGTTTATCACGTGGTTAACCGGCCTCCGTCACAACAGTATCCACGTAAACTGTGTCAGATTCACTGAAACGCTCCGCCTGTGTTACGTCACGGCGTTAGGAGTCGGTTCACCACGTGGTTTATTTAAATACGCGTTAAATCTGTGACGCAGTTATCTGGTGACGTAAGAGCTCCCGCTTTATTCACGCGGAGGCAAAGAAACGCGACAACATGCGGGTCCGTATTATCGGATTTAAATACACATCAGATTATAAATCTGTTTGGACGATAATCCGGGAGTGTGTGTCGCTGTACCTGTGAACGCAGGGGTCCCGGGACAGGATGGGTCGCTCCTCCAAAGACAAGCGGGACATCTACTACCGCCTGGCCAAGGAGGAGGGCTGGAGGGCGAGGAGCGCCTTCAAGCTGCTGCAGCTCGACCACGAGTTCAACCTGTTCACAGGTGAGGGCACCTGACGCACCTGAAAGTCCAGCTGACCCCTTTAGCCCCGCCCCCTCAGGAACGTGACTGACTGTGTGTCTCAGGTGTGAACCGGGCGGTGGATCTGTGCGCGGCTCCCGGCAGCTGGAGTCAGGTCCTCAGCCGCAAGCTCAGGTGTGTTTGACCGAACGCGCTCACCTGCACGTCGTCTTCACAGTTACGACTTTAAATCGTGTGGGCGGAGCCACCGGGAAGCAGGTGAGGGGAGGTCGGCCCAGATTCTCCTGATTCAGCTGTTTGTTTGTTTGTCCTCTCAGAGGTCGGGAGGAGAAGGGCGAGGAGGTGAAGATCGTGGCGGTGGACCTGCAGGCCATGGCTCCTCTGCCGGGGGTCACGCAGATCCAGGGCGACATCACCAAGGTGACGAGCCTGGAGACGGATTCAGCCTGAGTCGACCCGATCAATCAGTGATCAATAATCAGTAATAAGCAGATGGGAAACAAGGACGTCACGTGACCTGTCGTCGTCTCCGTCCCCTCAGGTGTCGACGGCTCAGGAGATCATCCGTCACTTCCAGGGTCAGCCGGCCGACCTGGTGGTGTGTGACGGAGCGCCGGACGGTGAGCGGCCTACACACACACACACACACGCACACACACACACACACACACACACACACACACACACACACACACACACACACACACACACACACACACACACACACACACACACACACACACACACACACACACACACACACACACACACACACACACACACACACACACACACACACACACACACACACACACACACACACACACACACACACACACACACACACACACACACACACACACACACACACACACACACACACACACACACACACACACACACACACACACACACACACACACACACACACACACACACACACACACACACACACACACACACACACACACACACACACACACACACACACACACACACACACACACACACACACACACACACACACACACACACACACACACACACACACACACACACACACACACACACACACACACACACACACACACACACACACACACACACACACACACACACACACACACACACACACACACACACACACCCTGTTATGACTTCACCCGGGGGGGGTCACTCACTTCCTGCTCTGTTTCCATAGTAACCGGGCTGCACGACGTGGACGAGTACATCCAGGCTCAGCTCCTGTTGGCTGTGAGTAGTGTGTGTGTGTGTGTGTGTGTGTGTGTGTGTGTGTGTGTGTGTGTGTGTGTGTGTGTGTGTGTGTGTGTGTGTGTGTGTGTGTGTGTTTTACCTGCGGCCTGTGATGCGGCGGCTGCTTCTCTTTCAGGCTCTGAACATCACCACTCACGTCCTGAAGCCCGGAGGAACGTTCGTGGCCAAAGTGAGTCCTGCCTCTGGCTCGTGCAGAGGTGCATTGTGGGACGGTGGACGCCGCGTCTCCCGTCCCGTCCTGACCCGTCCCGTCTCTGTCTCAGATCTTCAGGGGTAAGGACGTGACGCTGCTCTACTCGCAGCTGAAGATCTTCTTCAGCGGCGTCACGTGCGCGAAGCCTCGCAGCAGCAGGAACTCCAGCATCGGTGAGTCGCCGACCAATCGCGCGGCTCCGCGGGGAGACCAGGTGACGCGCCGATGTCCACCGACTCCGTCCGTCTCTGTCCACAGAGGCGTTTGTGGTGTGTCAGAATTACTCGCCGCCCGAAGGCTACGTCCCCAACATGTCCAACCCTCTGCTGGATCACTCCTACGGTAACCAGACCGCATCAGGTCTACAGAGACCACGGGGGGACCGGGTCTAACCGGGTTTCTGGGTTCTGTGTCCGTCAGACGTGAACTTCAACCAGCTGGAGGGTCCGAACCGCGTCATCGTCCCCTTCCTGGCCTGTGGCGACCTCAGCGCCTTCGACTCGGACAGGACGTATCCTCTGCAGGTGAGGAGATGTCACAACCAGAATGTTTGACGTTTCCTGATGTCACACTGACCGTCTGTCCTCCGTCTGTCCTCCGTCTGTCCTCCGTCTGTCCTCCATCTGTCCTCCGTCAGCTGGACGCTGATAAACAGTACCAGTACACCCCCGGCTCAGCCGCCCATCTGCCCCCCCTACCAGCAGGCCTGTCACCTCCGCAGGAACAACCTGCTGTCCAGAGAGGACGGAGCCTCCGCCCGTCCCGGCCCGGGTCAAGACGAGTCCGGCTGATCGCCACGCCGCCGCCATTAAAGGAGCAGTCTGACTGTTTCCTGTCAGGAGACGGAGCAGGTTAAGTTCTGGTGGGTCCGGTTCTGACCCGACACGTCTCAGTCCCAGTGATCTGGATCTGTGGAGTTTTTATTGTGTTGTCTGATTTAATGTGGAGTCACAGATCCCACATTCACCGACATTTTTACATATTTTAAAAAATAAAAGTTGTTCACGTTGATTTAAAGAGCGATTGTTTTTTTTTAGTCCATAAAGTTTTAACAGTCACTGTGAAACCTCACAGGTCCTCACACCTTCATGACGTTAATAACTTAAAAACTGTTAAATCTGTGTTGATAATTATTTAAATTAAATTAAAATAATCCTGCACGTCATTCTGACATGGACCTTCAGTACTTTCACTGTTGGTGTTTTATATTGCATTTCTAATGTATAAATACACATCTATACTCATGTGACGTAAAGTTACTTAAAGCAACAGGCCGACTTCTTCCTCATGTATAGAAATTATATATATAATAATATAAAAACAGGGACTGGCCCTTTAAAATTATAATCTAATCCGGTCTGTTTACACTTTAAATCAACATAAATATTTACTGTAGCGTGTGTTGCCTCTCGTTGTAGTATTTCTGCACGAGTAAATAAATCAATAAACAAACAAGGGGGGGGGGGTTACGTCGTGTGCGCGGTGACGTCACGACGCAGCGCCTCGCGGAGCGTACCGCATTGTTGTTGGGGGAAGAGAAGCTCGGGCAGCCGCGGAGCTCCGCCACCTCGGACAGCCGCTGAACGGTCCCGCCGATCAGTGTCGACCCGGATCGAGGCGCGTCACCTGGAAGACCGGCTCCGTCGCCCTGGATACCGGCCGGGCCCCTCCCAGGCTTCACTCGGTTCCGCGGGAGCCGCGGCCGCCGTCGGGCGAGCGGGCTGGATGCGGATTTAACTGCCGCTGCGCTCCGCAGGCCGCGCCGCCATTGCTGCTGTTTTCGCGAGCGGAGTTGGTGAAGGTGCCGAGGTAAGAGCGGCCTCGCCCCGTCCCCGCCTCGGCGACACCCGCCGCCGACGGCCCGGCCCGGCCGGAACCCCGAACCGAGCCGGTCCGCTCGGAGGGAAAGGCAGCTCGGTCGGATCGCGGCAGCTTCTTGTTGTGTTGGTCGCCATATTTCCTCCCCCCCCTCTCTCTCTCTCTCTCTCGCTCAGTGCTAGCAGGCTAACGTTAGCCGGCTGTGGACGGAGCGTCCTCACGCGCTGCACCGGGGAGGCCGCCGCCTCTTCGGGGGGGGGGGTGTGGTGTGTGTGTGTGTGTGTGTGTGTGTGTGTGTGTGTGTGTGTGTGTGTGTGTGTGTATGGGGAAGGGGGGGGTCTGATCCCGCAGCTGACCCGCGTTGAGCGGACTGCCCCTTTAAAGCAGGTGCGGCGACTCCGCGCGGCTCAAGGTTGCGGGTCGGTTAAGTGCAGCTAACGTTAGCCGCGGCTAACACACACACACACACACACACACAGAAGCAGAACTAGCTGCCGTTAGCTGGCGACGCTCCACAACAACAACAACAACAACAACAACCGGCGGCTCGGGGCGGCCTGCAGGAGGTGCATTTGTTTCATTCATCCAGTGAACGTTCCCGCCCCCACCCCCACCCCGTCCTGTCACACACACACACACACACACACACACACACACACAGCAGAGCTTCCGTTTCTGCAGCTACGCTCTGCTCCCAGTGTGTAACGGTTTTTTATGATTGACGGCTGCAGGAGGCGGGTGTCACCTGTGCACACGACCCGCCCCAGCAGCACACACACACACACACACACACACACACTCTCTCACCGCTCACGCCTGTGTCTGTTCGACGCTCAGGGCCTCGTCATGAAGAAGAAGGCTCGGACCCCGCGCCCGGCCGCGCTGAAGAGGGAGTCGTCGCCCATCAAGCCGTCGCCCAACCGCGAGACGCTGACGTACGCGCAGGCGCAGCGGATGGTGGAGCTGGAGGTGGACGGCCGCGTGCACCGCCTCAGCATCTACGACAAGCTGGACGTCATCGCCGACGACGACCCCACGGCGCAGGAGATCGTGGAGTGCAACAGCAACAAGGAGAACAACGAGAAGCCCCAGCAGGTCCTGGTGCGCTCCGTGCGCCTCAAGAACAACCTGCAGAAGAAGAACGCCGCGCTCACGGCGTCGCACGCCGCGGCCGGCGCCGGCGGCCTGCCGGAGCCCAAGGTCAGGACGGTGGAGTACAACCTGCCGGTGGTGCCGAGGAGGCCGGCGGCGTATTACAAGTACGGCGAGAAGACGGCGGAGGAGCTGGACGAGGAGGTGGAGTACGACATGGACGAGGAGGACTACGCCTGGCTGGAGATCATCAACGAGAAGAGGAAGAGCGAGGGCGTGAGCCAGGTGTCGCACAACCTGTTCGAGTTCCTCATGGACCGATTCGAGAAGGAGTCGTACCTGGCCACGCAGGGCCAGGGCGACCCGCGGCCCCCGGTGGACGAGGACGCCGTCTGCTGCGTCTGCATGGACGGCGACGGCGCCGACAGCAACGTCATCCTCTTCTGCGACTCGTGCAACATCGCCGTGCACCAGGAGTGCTACGGCGTCCCCTACATCCCCGAGGGCCAGTGGCTGTGCCGCCACTGCCTGCAGCGCCCGGCGCGGCCCGCCGAGTGCGTCTTCTGCCCCAACCGGGGCGGCGCCCTGAAGAAGACGGACGACGACCGCTGGGGCCACGTGGCGTGCGCCCTGTGGGTCCCCGAGGTCGGCTTCTCCGACACGGTGTTCATCGAGCCCATCGACGGCGTGCACAACATCCCGCCGGCGCGCTGGAAGCTCACCTGCTACCTGTGCAAGGAGAAGGGGGCGGGGGCGTGCATCCAGTGCGACAAGATCAACTGCTACACCGCCTTCCACGTCAGCTGCGCCCAGAAGGCCGGCCTCTTCATGAGGATGGAGCCCGTCAAGGAGGTGACGCCGTCCGGCGCCGCCACCTTCTCCGTCAAGAAGATCGCCTTCTGCTGCAGCCACACGCCCGACGGCTGCGACCGCCGCCCGCTCAACGTCTACGAGGAGCCGCACCCCAAGAACGGCGCCAAGAGGCCGGACAGGAGGGGCAAGGCCCGCGCCCGGGGCTGGCACCGCAAGAAGAGCCGGAGGGGGGAGCCCGACCCGGACCCCGAGCCCGAGGCCCCCGCCAACTCCGGCCCCAGCATCACAGCGTCCAGGTGAGACCTGGTACCGCGGTCCACTCAGACCCGGTTCCAGACCCGGATCTGTTTCCCTCCGGTCTGTTCTGGGTCCTGGTTTTGGACGGCGGGGTCAAACATGGACGGTGTGTCGACCGGATCGGTGCTAACGTGTCCTTGTGTTCCTCCGGGTCCAGTCTGGACACCATCCTGAACCAGGTGGCGGTCCAGAGGAAGCGCCTGTTCGTGGAGCGGGTTCTGAGCTACTGGGTCCTGAAGAGGCGATCCAGGAACAACGTGCCCTTGATCCGCCGGCTGCAGGCCAACCCCCAGCCCCCCAAGGCCAAGCAGCCGGTGAGTGTTCACACACACACACACACACACACACACACACACACACACACACACACACACGCTGACGCCTGCCTGTTCCCCAGGACCGCGTGGAGACGAGCCAGGTGCTGAAGGAGCAGCTGAAGGAGTGGCACCGCCTGCGTCACGACCTGGAGCGAGCCCGCCTGCTGCTGGAGCTCATCAGGAAGCGGGAGAAGCTGAAGCGGGAGGAGGTAACGAGTCCGAGCGATCCAGCCGGGACGGTGAAGCGGCGCCGCGTGACCGCCGCCCTCTCTCTCTCTCTGCAGATGAAGCTGCAGCAGTCGGTGCTGGAGGTCCAGCTGACGCCCTTCAACCTGCTGCTGAGGGCGGTGCTGGCCCAGCTGCAGGAGAAGGATCGATACAGCATCTTCGCTCAGCCCGTCAGCGTCAAGGAGGTCTGCGACGCTGTCGACCGGGCCGCACGCGCCGCCGCCCCGCCCGCCTCTGACGCCTCTCCTCTGCCCCCCCCCCCGCAGGTCCCAGACTACCTGGACCACATCAAGAACCCCATGGACTTCTCCTCCATGAGGAAACGCATCGACGCCCACCGCTACCGGAGCCTGGAGGACTTCGAGTCCGACTTCAACCTCATCATCGCCAACTGCATGACCTACAACGCCAAGGACACCTTCTTCTACAAGGCGGCTCAGCGCATGCAGGACCACGGGGGGGCCGTCCTGCGCAGGGCCCGCCGGGAGGCCGAGCGGATCGGCTTTGACTTCCCCAGCGGGCTGCACCTGCCCGACGCCCCCGCGCCGGAGGCCCCGCCCCCTTTCTCCTGGGAGGACGGTAAGTTCGCGTCGCCGGGTTCGGTCTCCGGAGTCGAAGCGTCGCCGCGCTGACGCTCCGCCCCCTCTGCCCTGTCCGTCAGTGGACCGCCTGCTGAGCCCCGCCTACCGGCGGCTGACCCCCCCGGAGGAGCAGCTGAAGGAGCTGCTGGAGAAGCTGGACCTGAGCACGGCCATGAAGAACAGCCCGTCCCGCAGCAAGAGGCTGAAGCTGCTGAAGAAAACCATCATGGAGGTGCGGAGCGAGCTCAGCCTGAAGAAGTCCCTGCCGCCGCCGCCGCCCGCCGAGGAAACGCTCCCCGAACCCCCGCCGGAGAAGTCTCCGCCTCCGCTGACGTCGGAGGAGTCGACCTCGCCGTCGCCGCCCGACGCCTCGCCCGCCGACCCGGGGCTGCCCCCCCCGGAGCCCGGCGCAGACCAGACTCCCATGGAGCTCGACACGTCTACCTCAGCGCCCCCGGCCTCCCCCGGCGGGCGCACCCCGGACCCGCCGCTCCCCAACGGCGACCTCGCCGCCTGCAACCGACGGACCAACGTCCTGTTCCGCAAGTCCAAGAGCGTCAGCCCGCAGAAACCCCCCAGGACGCGAGAGGCGTCCGTGGCGGCGGCGCCGCCCCTCGGCGCCAAAACCTTCCTGTCGGTGGTGATACCTCGACTGGAGACGCTCCTCCTGCCCAAGAAGCGAGCTCGCAGCAGCAGCGCCGACGGAGAGGACGACGGCGAGGAGTCGCCCATCAAACGCCTCGGCACGGGTACCCGCGTCGAACGCAGCCTGCGTCGCGCCGGGCGCTGGAACCGATCAAAACAACTTCCTGTTTGTTTTCCAGGGATCGCCAACGGTTTCCTGGTGGAGGAGAAGGAGCCGACGCCGCGGCCGCTCGAGCCGCGTCGCCGCTGCGCCTCCGAGTCCAGCATCTCCTCCGGCGGGAGCGTCCTCTGCAGCACCAGGTGAGTCCGGGAGGAGGCGCGGCGGCGGGCGCGGTCGCTCGCCGAGCGCCGCCCTCACCCGCCCTCCCTCCCTCTCGCCTCCTTCAGCACCGTCATCGTGTCCAAGAGCGGCAAAGGGCGGCCGGCGGCGGCCCGGCGGAGCACCGTGGACGACAAGAGCGCCCTGGTGACCTGCGTCGAGAGCGGAGACTTCGCCAAAGCCGCCAAGGTGGCGTCAGGTGAGCAGCAGCAGAGCTTACGCAACGACCGCAGTGTCACACGAACGGGAAAACAGGAAGAGGAAACCCACGAGCAGGAAGTGAAGTTTGTCCGTGGGCTCAGCGAGAAATAAAACGAATAAGATCCACAGAAAAGAAAATCATCAAAAAGTTGGAGCTCACGCCGACTCGGCCCGGGTCACGTGACGCGCTCGGTCATGTGACGGCTCGTCCGGCGCTGACTCAGCATTAACCAGCTGCTCGTTCTGGTGGCACTGCGGCGGCTCGCCCACGTTTTTTTAAAGGTGTCTGCCTTTAAAAGACCTGTGTGTGTGTGTGTGTGTCAGTGTGTGTCTGTGTGTGTGTCTGTCAGTGTGTGTGTCTGTGTGTCTGTGTGTGTGTGTGTGTGTGTGTGTGTGTGTGTGTGTGTCTGTGTGTGTGTGTGTGTGTCTGTCAGTGTGTGTGTGTCTGTGTGTGTGTCTGTCAGTGTGTGTGTGTCTGTGTGTGTGTGTGTGTGTGTGTGTGTGTGTGTCTGTCAGTGTGTGTGTCTGTGTGTCTGTCAGTGTGTGTGTGTGTGTGTCTGTGTGTGTGTGTGTCTGTGTGTGTGTGTGTGTGTGTGTCTGTGTGTGTGTGTGTGTGTGTGTGTCTGTCTGTGTGTGTGTGTGTGTGTGTGTGTGTGTGTGTGTGTGTGTGTGTGTGTGTGTGTGTGTGTGTGTGTGTGTGTGTGTGTGTGTGTGTGTGTGTGTGTGTCTGTCAGTGTGTGTGTGTGTGTCTGTCAGTGTGTGTCTGTGTGTGCGCGCTGCAGTGATCCCCTCATAACTGGCTTGTTGTCGTCCCTGTAGCGGTGTGGAAGCCCAGCGCTGCTTCTCCACTCGTGCTGGAGCCTCTTAAGCTAGTTTGGGCTAAGTGTAGTGGATTTCCGTCCTACCCGGCCCTGGTGAGTGCGTGTCGGCCCCGCTCCGTGTGTCATTACCCATCAGCCCCTCTGCCATCGTGCGTGCCGTAGCTCGTGATTCGTGCCCACAGCCGTGCGGGAGCTCGCCCGACCGGACGGCGTGCGCGGGGCCGCGGCTCGGCCCGGCTCGGCCCGGCTCGCCGTTGCATGCTGGCGTCTGTCTGGTTTTTCCCTCCTGGGGCGGGACCGTCTCACTCAGCCCCCCCCTCCCCCCGTCTGTGTGTCCGTCGCTCTCCGCAGATCATGGACCCTCGCCCGCGGAGGACGGCCCGTCGGCGCAGCGGGGCGGAGCTTCCCCGGCCGCCGCTGGACGTCCTCAGAGCCGGAGAGCGGATGCAGTACAGGTCCGCAGAGAAACTCTTCCTCGTCCTCTTCTTCGACAGCAGGCGCAGCTGGTGAGGAACGGGAGCGGGAGGCCCGACGCCCCGTCCGCCGCCGCCGCCGCCTGACCTCTGACCTCTGTCTCCTCAGGCAATGGCTTCCTAGATCCAAGATGGCGCCCTTCGGGACCGACCGGACGCTCGACGGCGCCAAGCTGACGGAGGCCCGCTCCTCCCACGTCCGAAAAGCCGTGCGGCTCGCCTTCGCCCGGGCCATGGACCACCTGAGCGGCGGCGACGAGCCGGAGCCGAGCGCCGGCCTCGCCGCCGCGGACTGACCCCCCCCACCCCTCCTCCCATCATGCATCTTTCCCATGTTGACCCTTCAGCTTTTCCTTTCCAACACCGCCACGTACGCACAACACACACATACCTGCACACACACACACACACACACACACACACACTCGTCATGTTTACCGTTTCCTACAACTGGATGGTTCTCACGCCCCCCCCCCTCCGGGATACTGTAGCTTGTGACGGCTAACTCCAGAGCTATGCAACGATTCGGTTCGCGGGTGCAGAAAGTCGAGAGCGTAAACAAACGAACCGCGGCGGCGTCGAATGTGTCGGCGTGCGACCTCCGACCTCCAAATGTGCTGCAAGACTGCTGCAACGATCTCACTGCCATGGAAGCAGCTCCTGTAAATCCCCGTCGCGAGGTCTGACACTAATTTATTCCCCCCGGGCGGCGCGGGTCGCGGCGTGCAGGTATTTACGCGGCGGCGGCGGCGCCCTCTGCTGGTGCTAAACACAAACACACATACTGTACTGAACGTTTGGGTTTTTTTACAGGTTTTGTAAGTTATTGAGTTCTCAAGCTTGTAGTTCTCGGCATTAGTTTCTCTCCCGTGTGTGTGTGTGTGTGTGTGTGCGCGCGCGCATCTGTTGTTTCGTTGTTTTTCTACCTGAATGTTTTTACTGGACTACTTTTTTTTGTACATATTTATATAAAATTCTATCGACGCTCTCACATGCCTGAAGTGCATCGTTCACACCGAAACCAAAAAAATCTGCTGCCCACCAGTTTCCCACTAATGTTTGTTTGTTTTCTACAGTTGTGTTGTTTTTTTTCAGCCTTTGCGTTTGCGTGCTGTGAAGAGTTTGAGTCGTCGCAGAGCGGAGAACGTGCCTGTACTAATTTATTGTAAAACTGTATATGCATTACTTTATAGAGAGAGTATTGTACGGAAATACTACGGGCACACTAGGAGCCGCGGGTTAGAGGCCCCTCCTCTTCCTCTGTCGTTTTTTATTTTTGTATTTTGATTTGTTCCTCAGTTCATAGCATTAAGTCTGAGCGGTGATAGCGTTTTATTGTGGCGGGGTAGCGATGGGTAGACTTCCTGTTTCCTTTGGCCCCTCTGGTTGTGGATGTCGTGTGTAAATAGATTTGGTACTTTAGCCGATTCTCTGGGAAAAACCACAGTTATAGCCAACGCCGACAGGCCGGTGGGATTTTTATACTAAAACACTGAAAATTAAAATATGTTATTGAATCACTGATCAGCGTGTCCTGTTTTATTACTGTTATTATTAAATACATTTTATTTTTATATATTTCTATTTTATTTCCTCTTTTTTCCTATTTTTAATATATATTTTATATATAAAATATAACATACATATTATATTTTTCTTAGAAAAATAATTGTCATAATTCTGGTTTAATATTCTTAAAGGAATATTCTGTATTGCACATGATTATTTTTTAATTATCTTAGTTTAATTTTTCAGTTTAATTTATTGACGCTTGTTATAATCATTAAAACAACATTTTCTACACAAACTGATTAATTTTCAGTTAATTAACCGTTAACTGTAAACGTCCCTGCGCTTCATCACGTGACCACCGGGCGGCGCCAATGACCCGTGTGAATGAAGAGTCGAGATCACTATTATTCACATTATTATTATTATTATTATCATTATTCTGTTTCTATTTTCTTACGTTTCAGATTAATTTTTATTATATAATTTGAATCTGTTTTTAACCCTGGATTATTTATTTTTTAATTTTTAAAAACATATCTTTTTTATTCAAACAGTTTTGGTATTATTTTTATTTTATTTAATGATAATCCCTCAACATATATTGTAAATATATGTTAAATATATATATATATATAAATAAATATATTGATTAACGTATATAAGACGACGCTCGTTAGCAGACGAGGTTTGAGGCTCTGACGTCTTTGAAGCTGGAGATAATTATCCTTCATTAAGAGTCCAGCTCATGAACACACACACACACACACACACACACACACACACACACACAGTGTTAGAGCCCACGTCTCTCACTGTTTGTACTTTTAATTTAATTTAATCAGATTTTACACACATATATTTTAATTAATTTAATTTTTTTAATTAATTAGAATTAATTTCATCTCAGGTATTTTTTTGTGGGGGTCATTTAATCTACGTTACACGTTCTTGTGTCATCACTGTGATTATTGAACGCACCTTAACTTCATGTTTGATTGGTTTGATGTTTTTTACATCACACACACACACACACACATAAAGTAGTAGTTGTCATATTTGTACTGTTAGTGTTCCCATCAGGAGTAAACCTCCCTACCTCACTTCCTGGTCAGACCCTGGTCTCCTGCTGGACGGTCACGGAGACGACATGGCGAGGAGACGTCAGAGCGAGGAGACGACAGAGCGAGGAGACGACAGCGAGGAGACGTCAGTGAGGAGACGTCAGCGAGGAGACGACAGTGAGGGGACGTCAGCGAGGAGACGACAGGGCGAGGAGACGACACAGGGAGGAGACGTCAGCGAGGAGACGTCAGCGAGGAGTCGAGCGTCTC
>JAFBJZ010000954.1:247500-252500 GCA_016785225.1 Psettodes erumei
GGGAGGATGCGCCGCCGGCCGATTAGAGGAGAAATCAAAGAGGCGCAAAGACAAAGAGGAGGTGCAGCCCCCCCCATCCATCACCTCCCGTCACCTCCCTATCACCCCCCCACAGCGGCGGCAGCAGACGTCACGCGCTCGCATCACCTACCGCCATGACGCCATGACGGTCCGAGGGCAGCCTCCCCCCCACCCGTCTGAAAAACACACACACATTTACCAAACAGGGTCAAAGACAGGTGACCTGACACACACCTGAGACTGGGGGGGGGCAGAACCAGACCCTCCGTGGCCCGGGACAGAGGACGGGTCGTCCCGAGTGTCTCATCTGACCCGGCGTCGTTGGGACGGTCCACCGCCGGTCTGGAAGAGACAATGAGGAGCTGTAGACACACACACACACACACACACACACACACACACAGCAGCTGTCAGTGAGAAAACCATCGTCACACACGTCCCGACGAGGTGAGACGTCTTCATCTCCTGTCCCTGCAGCTGGACCCGGGTCGTCTGAATGGAACCAGAACCGAACCCGGTCTGTGGAAGTCTGTGGAAGTCTGTCAGCGTGGGGGGGGGCTGGACCTGGACCTGGACCTGGTCTTGGTTCCTGAAGCGTCTGGATCCTGACAGAGGAGAAACAGCCTCCGTCAGCGTCGTCATCAAGTAACAGAGAATCCATTTAATCTGCCCGGTGGAGCATGAAGGAGGTGTAGTGTGTGTGTGTGTGTGTGTGTGTGTGTGTGTGTGTGTGTGTGTGTGTGTGTGTGTGTGTGTGTGTGTGTGTGTGTGTGTGTGTGTGTGTGTGTGTGTGTGTGTGTGTGTGTGTGTGTGAGTGTGTGTGTGTGGGGGGGGCAGACATGGCCGCCGGCGCACAGAAGCACCTGACCTCGTTCTCGCTGCATCGGCGACTTGTTTGTGTTGTTTCCTCAGACAAACCTTCATCACTGCTTCCTGTTCGCAGACTCAGCTTCACGCTCCGTGACTTATTATCACCGCGAGAACATCCATTACTGGGGGGGGGTGGTCACTTCCTGTTGATGAATGTCGGCTAATCGCGGGTGTCGGCCGCAGAGTTCTCCGTCATTAATCACGTCTTTAAAGGACGTCCCGGCGGGATTATCAGCCGGACCGCTGCGCTCTTTAGAACCGCCGTTAGCCACGTTACAGCGGCGCCGCGATGGGGCGAGACAAACGACGTGGTTTCAACGCCCCGATCTCGACGCCGGCGGACGCCACGTCCCTTAATCCGCCGACGCTTGTGGCGCCGTGCGATGAAGATTTGGCGTCGCAGCAGTTTTTATTTTAAATCTTCCACCAAAAAATAATCCCTGAAAGAGCTCGGCCTGTTTCGATGCGACCCCGACCAGTCTGACCTTCATGTGGTTTTACTGCCAAGGAAGTCCGTGAACCAGGACCACCTGGACCCCTGCAGGAACCGCTCCGGTCCTGGCTCCGGTTCTGGTTACGTTGGCGTTCAAGTCTTCACCGCGCTCCTGGACAAACTTCCTCTTGCTGTCAAACTTGCGTGCAGCCTCTCCAGGTCCGGCCCGGCCCGGCCCCCCTTGTCGCCTGGTGATTTGTGGGTCTCACGGCAGAGAGGAGCAGGAGGACAACGCGTCTTCTCCGGGGCGTGATGGATGGCGCGCATCCCGGCCCATTTGTCTGCGCTTTACGCTCGCCAGGATCAATTCTCACAGAAACTTAACATGCAGCCCGAGCGCGAGGAAGAGGAGGACGAGGCGGAGCGCGAAGAAGAGGAGGACGAGGCAGGAGACAAGATGGATGTTCGCTCGGCCGGCGAAGAAATTAGGGACGGGACGATTTCCGGTGTTTTTAATTCAGTAAAAGTCCGTCGCACCTCAGGGAAACACACCTGCACCAGGTCCGATGCCCACCAATCAGAGCCGGGCGTCGTCCCGATGATCCGTCCAATCAAAAGAGCGGCGGACAGGAGGTGGTGGAGACCAAAAATGGAGCCAAAAGAGCAGGGTTCATAGGGCGAGCTGGCGTTTCCTTCCTCGTTTCCTTCCAGCGTTATTTCAGGTAAATTCCTCGCTGTTCGCCCGTCTGTGCGAAACGACAGATCCACTCTCAGTCGTCGGCCGAAACCAGATGGATCCGGTTCGACGCCCCGTTTGAAAGAGTCGACGGCGAAGTTTCCCGACAGCCAATGAAAACGCTGACTCTTTGTTTGGATCTGCACGCCGAGTTTAAAGCCGTGTATTTTTAGCCTCAGTACCGGCGGCCAACCGGCGGCTTCCGGCCCGTCCAGACTTTCGCTTCATGTCCGTCCACCCCCGGGCTAATTGGACCTCCAGAGGAATAATTAGACGCCTCCATGAAAGCGACGGGGCTTTTTGCCGTCACCAACAGACGTCGGTCATTCTCACCGTCTGCCGACTCTTTGGCGACGCCGAGATGCTCGAACTTTTCTTCTTTTTCGGTCACGACTGATCCGCCATGTTTCAGAACCTCAGTCCTGAAGATCTGGACTTTTCCAGGTTTCTTCTCTGAGCTCAGACAAAGACGCCGGAGTCACAGAGAGGAACATTCAAAATGCTGACCTATATGAAAACAGCAAAGAGATGGGTCCAGAACCCGTCCAGAACCCATCCAGAACCGTCCACGATCTAGTTCAGCCACTGAAGCTGTGGAGCCGTGGACTCAGGTTCTGATCAGAGGTTCGGTTCGGTTCAGGTTCACAACCTCATGAAGCGAAACCCCGATCGGTTTGACCGTAATCAGACGCTTCTCCAACACGACGGGATCAATACGTTAATTAGAACCGATCAGGACGTCGCAGCAGCTCATCAATAACGCGTTCGCCTCGAAATCCAGCGCGTGAGTTTTTAACAGAGCGAGACGAGGCGGCCCGGTCCTGGTTCCGGTTCTGGTTCTGGTTCTTGGCCGACGTGCGGGTCAGACTTAAACCGCCCGGGGCCGACGATCCGCTAACGACGAATGGACGGAGCCGAGTGAAGTCAGGCGCAAAATTGATACTGAGGGCGTCAGGTGCATCATGGGAGTCGGCAGGCGAAGGTGAGAGGAGGATGTTCGGAGACGGACGTGAAATTACTGCGAGTCACCGAAGCGTAAAAATTAACGTCGGCGTACGAGTGACCTGGAAAAGTGCGGCCGGCGGCGTGACACGAAACAGATGAAATAAAAAGAGAGAAACTGGACTGTGTGTATTTGTATATTTGTAGTATTTGTATATTTGTGGTATTTATATATTTGTAGTATTTGTATATTTGTATATTTGTATATGATAGAATCGGACCGGTTCCACCCCGATCCAGCGCTGAGCGATGGAGCGCTCGCTCCGCTGATTTATTTTTCACAAAACGTTTCTTCATCGCGTCCCTGCGCTCCGTGAGGATTTAAAACGTGCCCCGGGGACCGAGCGCCCAGGGACGGCCGTGATGGATGAGGCGGGGGGGCGGGACACGTTTCCCAGGAGGCCGAGCGCCTCGCCGCGGGTTAAACCGCGCTGAGCGCAGAGCTGCCGTTTGGATCCAAAACTGAACCGAGAACAGTTTGTGTTGTAACGTTAGACCGCGTGTCACATGACGCAGTGAGCTGCAGCAGATCTGAGATCAGTGAGACAGAAAACATTCGCTGAGGGATCGTCGACCCCCTGACCCCTGACCTCTGACCTCCTCTAACAGACAGACGATCACTTATCTATCAATAACAATAAAATACTGAAGCTCCTCCAGTGAAGGAACCAGAGATGAGCAGGACGTTCACTGATCTCAGAGCAGCTCAACACACACACACACACACACACACACACACACACACACACACACACGCTCCACTTTACTTATTGATGCACATTATTTCCATGTACACAGATGCAGCTTGACATCGGTTCACATTACCTCACGGTTCAACAGCTTGAACACGGTTTCCCTCTCAGAGCCGCCCGGCCCGTCTCAGCTCGTCCTGTCTCAGCCCATCCCGTCTCGTCCCGTCTCAGCTCGTCCCGTCTCAGCTCGTCCCGTCTCAGCTCGTCCCGTCTCAGCCCATCCCGTCTCGTCCCGTCTCGTCCCGTCTCGTCCCGCCTAGTCTCCTCGCCGACCACGGCGAGCGGGGACAAACCCTTGATGCTGATTTCAGGTCCACCTGCAGGTTTTACCCACGATGCACCTGCAGCAGCTGCAGGAGGGACATCGAGTGTTCACAGGGACAAGTTCCCTTCTCGTCTCCTTTCCTTTCCCTCTCCTTACCTCCTTCCCTCAGAACCTTTCCTCTCTTTCCTGTCATCTGTTTCCGTTTCTCTCCTCCCTTCTTTTCTTACTTTTTTATTTTTCCTTCATTTCATTTCTTCTATTTGTTCCATTCTGCTGTTTTTTCTTTTCCTCTCTTCCTTCCACTCATCCCTCCTTTCCTTCCTTCATCAGTTCAGGTTTGATCTGAGTTTGTAACCGACGTCGACTGACCCGACACGTCCAGTTCAGGACTGGGGACAACCTGCGCTGTTGCACCTGTCGTACCTGCCCCCCCCCGTCGTGACCTCACCTGTCCCGTCTCTTCGGTCACATGACCGGCTCACGTCGACCTCGCAGACGCTGCTTCCTGTGGCACAGGTAACGTTTTCATTAATCAATAAAGTTTTTTTCTTCAACCTGACAAACGGCAAAGGTCAAAGGTCACAGGTGACCCGTAACAACGACCCGATTGGCCGCTTCTCCTCCCGTTCAGCCGGCGCAGGACGTTTCGTATTTTAACACGTGAGCGGACGTTTACCTGTCCACACCTGGTCCCCACCTGTCGGACGGGAGGATCGAACCCGCGAGTCGTGGACGTGACGTGAAGTTACCTTAAAAAAAACGAGTTAACCGAGGACCGTGATTCCTTGAGTTCGCTCAGAAGAAGCGGGATGACGCGGAGGTGTGTGTGTGTGTGTGTGTGTGTGTGTGTGTGTGTGTGTGTGCGTGTGTGTGCCTGTGTGTGTGTGTGTGTCTGTGTGTGCATGTCTGCCTGTGTGTGTG
>JAFBJZ010000954.1:262500-292500 GCA_016785225.1 Psettodes erumei
CTCTGCTCCGCCTCCTGTCCGTCAGGGCCCGCCTGGAGAACAGGGAGGTGGAGGAGACCAAACACAGAGCAAAAAGAGAGGGAACCCCCATCGATCAGGCGCACGCCGACGTGACGTCGCTCTGTGATTGTCGTCAGCTGGTTTGCGCCGCTCCCTGAAACAAACAAACCTCAATCTTTAAAACTTATTGATGCAGAAATCTCAGCGTGTTTCTGCGAGTGATCGGACGCTGAGAAACGGTCGTTGATGCTCGGGTGTTGGCGAGCGGCCGCGACAGCGTGAGTTACTGCAGTAATCTACCGGCCAGCGAGTATTTAATGGTTTCCCTGAACTGACACGTTATTGTGATGCAGCTCTGCTGCTCTTTACTTTCTGCTCTAATTACTGCGTTGTTTACGGCGAAGACGTGAATTATTCAGCGTTTGTGTAGGAGACACAAACATGGACTTCCCATGTACCGTGTGCAGAGTCCGCAGGTTTAATTATTTAAATAAAAATTAAATTTGCATTTAAATTATAATTTTAAATTAAACTAAAAATCTAAGCAACAAGAA
Organism: Psettodes erumei; assembly: GCA_016785225.1. NCBI lineage: Eukaryota > Metazoa > Chordata > Actinopteri > Pleuronectiformes > Psettodidae > Psettodes > Psettodes erumei. The sequence goes on from JAFBJZ010000954.1 coordinate 263,055, forward strand.
AACTGATTGATTAAATTTACGTGAAACATTTATGAACTAAAAAACAGACGCAAGTGAAAAATAAAGATAAAAAACATTGTTAAATCAGTCGATCAATAAAAGGTGTTTCCCTCGTGTCCTAACGTGTGAATTATGTTTTATTATTATTATTATTTAATGATTGTGTTAGTATATAGATTGAGCTAATTAAGTACAAATACATATTTAATGATGGTAAATTGAACATTTAATTAATTAGTTTTACATCAAACAATCTAATGACTTTTAGATTAATAATATATATATAATAATATGATATAGATTATTTTACTCATGGTACTGCCGTACTACAACAGAACTACAACATGATAAAGGTTGAGTATCGCAGAGTCAGCTGTACCTGCACAATCCTCCTCATGGAGACGTCAGCCGGCGACGGCCTCAACAAGTCGGGACTCACTTGCTGATGTTCCCCCGACATCGATCAGCTTTGTGCCGAGTCGTCAGTCAGGCACCGTCAGGACTCAGCTGGCGTCTGCACAGGAAATGAAAACTGTTCGTCTGACAGGACGGAGAGTCGGGACGAGACGAAGGCCCGAGATCAAACCCCCCTGACGGGTCTGAGGCCGTGAACCACCGGGTGGAGCGTCCTGTCCGGGGGGTGGAGATTTAACAGGACTGAGCGACGTTCAGGAAACGCTCCGCTCGGCGTGAAGCAAACAAAGTGCGCAGCGTCGGCAGGAACGAGACTTTTAAAAATAAAGCCGCAGCCGCTTTGCTAACGGCTGCACCACCTCCATGTTGAGACACGAGTCTGCGACAGCGATGAAAAGAGTCGGCGGAGCGACGCGTTTTTATCACGGCAGAAGAAGAGAGAGTTTGGTTCACACGGTGGTGAGACGTGACCCGGATCACGGCGGGAGTTCACTCAAGCTAACGTCCAGGTGATCGATCTTTAAATTACTCGTTTAAATCTGCTGAGCGGCGAGCACCTGGAGGAAGTCAGGTAACTCTCCTCTTCTTCATCATCATCATCATCATCAGACTTAAAACAGCCTTTACAACTTTTCTTTTTTACGTCCCGACCTTTCTGTTTCCCGCTCGGCTTCACATCTGCCGAGGAAACTTAACCGCGCGACTCGTCTTGGGTCTTAAAAACAGGAATCAGGTCTCATGAACCAACACGCGGCTCAAATGAGTTTAACGTTCCCATAAAACCAGTGAAACTGGCCTCAGGTCAGCGCCGACGCATTTCCTCCAAACTCAATCTGAAATTTACATCCTGTGTCGTCGCGGCCTCTCGGGGCGACGCATAAAACACTGGAGCTAAGACCCTTTCTCTGTCTCAGGTGAACCTCGGGGCCGAGAGGAAGCCCCGCCCCCTCCCACTGCCCCCCCCCTCCTTTACCATCTAATCGCCGCATTATTCCGGCAGCGTCTCCGAAAAGGCCGAGCCGCCGCTGGATTTATGGCGTGACTTTAAGTGCGGCACAGAGCAGCACGTTAGCCCGCGTGGAGTTATTACGCTCGCTTTGCAGCGCGGGAGGATTCATTAAAGGAAACGCAGAGGCGATGCATCACCGCCGCTTCGTTTCCCCACAGCAGACGCACACACAAAGACACACAAATGCTCTTCACTGCGCTACGAGGATGCTAGTGTTAGCACCCGTTAACCCCTAACATGCTAGTGTTAGCCAGCCAATGAAGCTAGAACGTAGCTCAGGTTTGCTAACGAGCGAACACAAGAACAAACACAAATTAAAGCTAGCCGTTTTAGCAAGCTAGCTAACCCAACCACACAAACAGCCAAGGTTGGCTAGGTCACTGAAGAAGGGACGCAAACAAAGAGAAGCTAGCTTTAGCTAACTGCTAGCCAACCACAAGACCACAACCACGAAAACCCAAAACAAACAAACAAACAAACAAACAAACAAACGGTTGTCTCAGGACACTGTTTAGCAAGGATGATAAATGGTTAATCCACGTTAATCCCCACATCTCTCTCCTCAGATGATAATCCTCATTACAGCAGGACGCCGAACCCTTTGACTTCCTGTCCAGCGTAGTCCACTTCCCTCCCCGCAGTCCTTGTGCCGCCGCCTGTCACGCTCGGTGTGAACCCGACCACGTAAATAAAAACACGACGGCGTGTCAGCGAGTCCGTTCGATCGGAAACTGGCCACGACCACAAAAACCCAGATACTGATTCTGATTCTGACTGAGCGGATCAGGCGGCGGCGGCAGGAAACGGAGAAGATCCGTGGAGGAAATGAAGCCCAGTTTGTCCCAAAGCCCCGCCGGCTGATGAAAGCGGCTTTATCAGTTACGAACCGTATCAGTCGGACTCAACAACGTGTCGCTCCTCAGAGATCAGATTATTAACGCACAACAACAAACTGGGCCCGACACCTGCAGAGACCAGACCTGCTCGTCCAGGTGAGGGCCACCCAGGGACGGGACAGTTGGACAGGTGACCCACTCACACGGGGGGGGGGGGCATGGAGGCGATGTCTCACCTGAGCGTCACCTTTACGTCTCTCGCTGGGTTTTTAATTTGCAGGCGAACCTCCGCAAATAAAAACTCATTTGTAACCTTCCCGTGAATTAATTTGCGGAACGAGCCGGAGCCGCGGCTGATTAAATTAAAGCCACGCCGGGTCGGATCAGAACCTGACCCGAACCCAGACCAGGTGACGTTTCATCCGTCATCGTGCGACGGAGCCAGATTACGGGAGAAAAACTGAAGCGGTGAAAAATGGTGAACGTCAGAATGCGAGCACGGCGGCGGTAATGAGCAGATATTAGCACGAGCGAAGACATCTGCCGCGCCGGACTCAAATAGCTCCGGTCTTTAATAACCAGACGCCTGCGGGCCGCGAGGCGACCGGGCCGAGCGGCGCCGGACGGAGCGGGGATGAGGAAATGACTTGGTCTCCTGCGCCGTCGCCTTTCTGCTGCTAAGGAAACATAAACGAATGTTCGCGCTCCTCGGTGGGCGCTCAGCACGTAAGCGCGACACATCTCCGGCGTGCGGTCGGCGATGTCGCCGATGCGAACCAGCAGGAGCTCGGCGAACCCGTCGCCGGCGCTGACTGATGGTCTCGGCGGCGGCTTCCAGCCGTCAGATAACAACCGGCGGCGCCACAAAATAGCGGAGCCATTATCCCGCCGCGTGTTATCTGGGGCGGCTGAGGCGGGATATCAGGCCCTAATCTCCCCCCGCCGCAGCACGCCCAGCAAAATGGATTCTTAACGCTCGCCGCCAAAACATGACCCCCCCCCCTCCTCCTCCTCTTCCTCCTCCTCCTCCTCCTCCTCAACACTTTGGTGAAATATAAAAGCGCTGGCAGGAGAGACAGAGCGGATCTGCCCGGCAACAAACAAACAATCAGTCTGAGTTTAATCAAAGTTATGACGCACACACACACACACACACACACACACACACACACACACACACACACTCACTGCTCCACACGGGTCGAAACCAGCGCTTCGTCAGGAAGCCACCGTTACCGCGGCGACAGTTATAGGGTTAAAGGTCGAACCGCGCTGCACGTTGAAGGTGTCGTTAAGGAGCCGGGGGAAACCTACGCTGATCAGTTTCAGATGAACAATCGGGTCATTGATCGGGTCATTGATCGGGTCATCGATCGGGTTATCGATCGGGTTATCGATCGCGGCCGATAACGGGACACGTGAGACCGTGAGGAAAAACAAAAACCGTCAAGCGTAAACAGCTGTTTATCTAACGTTACGTCCTGACATCAGCTGAACACAAACAAACAAACAAAAAGACGACAACAGGAAGTGTTTGTCTTTATGGGAAAGATGCACCGCGGCGATCTGGGTCGTGTGTGTCTGTGTGTGTGTGTGTGTGTGTGTGTACGTGTGTTTGTATGTGTGTTTGTCTGTGTGTGTGTGTGTGTGTGTGTGTGCGCTCAAGGTCTCTGAGTGTGTAGCTTTGATGATTTTATTTATGGCATTTGAAGTGAAGGAGAGAATGTGAAGAATCGATAGATCAAAGGTGTGTGTGTGTGTGTGTGTGTGTGTGTGTGAAACTGAGTTTTCTCACAAAACTGTTTCACTTCATGTTGTCATTACAAAGCTGCCCCCCCCCCCACCAGACAGACGAGGTCAGAGGTCACAGCTTCCTCACAGGTGCCCCCCCCACCCTACACACACACACACACACAGACAGACGAGGTCAGAGGTCACAGCTTCCTCACAGCAGAGATCAGCGTGTAGTTTTTTTTCTTTCTTCCTGACTGACCTGAAAACCGTCTCGCGGCTCCTCGCCGCCGCCGCCGCCGCTCAGCTGGAGGCGTCATCATCAGCGCTCTAATAAGGCGACGGCCACGAGCGCCTTCAGCAAGTCATTATTCACAGTAATGACTCCTTGCTCTCACACACACACACACACACACACACACACACACACACACACACACACACACACACACACACACACACACACACACACACACACACACACACACACACACACACACACACACAGTAACACACACACACACACACACACACACACACACACACACACACACACACACACACACACACACACACACACACACACACACACACAGAGTAACACACTCAGGGTCGGGGAGGAAGATACGTCACCCGTCGTTGATTGTGTGTTTGTTTTTCATTTGTCGATTTTGTTGCCGTGGCGACAGCTTGGGAGCGTGTAACGGCGCCGTACCCGCTCGGCAGAACCACCGCAGAACCCTGGAGCCACGACCGGGTCGGTCCGGTTCTGTTGTTGACCTGAGGGAAGAGGAGGAGGTTCAGTCACAACAACACAACAACCAGTGAGACACTAATCAAACGTCCTGCAGCCGGGGCCGGCCCGTTTGTCTCCTGAGAACAGAACCCCGGTCCAAACCTGCGGGTGGATCGGTAACCTCTCACCTGGTTCTGGTTCTGCTCATCTCCGGGTCGATCGATATTCTGTTCTGTTAACACAATCTATTGATGTTGACCTTTGACCTCCGGACGGATCGCAGATCCTCGCTTCGTCTCCTCCTCTGATGCGCCGGCTCCGGTCCGGACGCTCGGAGGTCAAAGGTTAACGGGATCAGATAAACTGCGGGGTATTGATCGCCGATCGGTTGGAAAAACAGAGATGGACACAGATTAACCCTCGGTCGTCGATACGGGCTCAGTCGGTCCTGGATCACCTCTCCTCAAAACAAAACCTGCATCGCCCCGACGTCCGAGACCGACCGGACCAGAACCCGAGGCCAGTTTGGACCGGGTCAGACCCAGTTCAAACCATTCTGGACCGCGTTTAGACCAGATTAGGTTCTGGCTTCCTGATCAGTGTTACTGATACTCCCCAAAAAGAAACTAAAAGATTCTCCTCCAGCGATCAATATTTATCATGAAATCAGATTCTGCAGAATCTGATCAATACCAGGAGAGTCCGAGAACAAGTCCAGCTTCCTCTCAAAAACCAAACACGTTCAGAGACGGAGAGGGAAGTCCGATAACTCGTCCTCGAGGGCGGAGGCGTTTTTACTGCAGGTGGAGGAGGAGGAGGACAGGAGGACAGGAGGAGTGGACTTCTGCACCGGAGGAGGAGCAGAACCTTTGAGGAGGAGCAGAGGAGCAGAACCTCAGAGGAGGAGGAGCAGAACCTCTGAGGAGGAGAAGCAGAACCTCAGAGGAGGAGAAGCAGAACCTCTGAGGAGGAGAAGCAGAACCTCGGAGGAGGTGAAGCAGAGGAGCAGAACCTCATACGAGGAGGAGCAACCTTGGAACCTTGGAGAACCTTGGAGGTCAGGCCTGACCCGCCGCGATGAAGTCCTTCATCATCATCTTCATCATCAAACTGCTTCGTCTCCAGGAAGTTAAAATAAAAACTAAAGTTAAAGCGCTGCACCCTACACACACACACACACACACACACACACACACACACACACACACACACACACACACACACAGTAAGCATTAATAAAAACAGGAAGTAGCAGAGGGAGCTCATTAATATCAGTGTTGGCCCCGGGGGAGGGGGGCTGAGCTAACGCTAACGCTAACACCTCATACTACATTATACATCACAGTATATACAGTACTATGTATACAGTATATATAGTACTATGTACACAGTATATACATGGTGTTTACTCACCCTCCATCTTTCCTCTTCTTCATGTCCCTCTGTGTGTGAGTGAGTGTGTGTGTGTGTGTGTGTGTGTGTGTGTGTGTGTGTGTGTGTGTGTGTGTCAGTGTTAGCCTGAGTGAGTGTGTGTGAGTGAGTGTGTGTGTCCACGGCCGTTTTTTTCTGCCTCTAATGGTTCATAAACAATTTTAACAGGATGAGCTGCATCAGGACCTTAATTAGTCTGTGTGACACACACACACACACTCAGGCTAACGCTGACACACACACACACTCAAGCTAATGCTGACACACACACACACACACACACACACACACACACTCAGGCTAACACTGATACACACACACACTCAGGCTAACACTGATACACACACACACTCAGGCTAACACTGACACACACACACACAGGCTAACACTGACACACACACACACACTCAGGCTAACACTGACACACACACACACACTCAAGCTAACGCTGACACACACACACACACACACACACACACACACACACTCAGGCTAACACTGATACACACACACACTCAGGCTAACACTGACACACACACACACACAGGCTAACACTGACACACACACACACACTCAGGCTAACACTGTCTGACACAATCACACTCACACACACACACACACACACACACACACACACAAACACACACACAGCTGATCTCCCCTCCCAGTTCAGACCGTGTCTAACTGGACTGTCCTGGGTTGACCTGAACCCTTTGTTGTTGTTGTTGTTGTTGTTGTTGTTGTTGTTTGTGTTCTGTGATGTAAACAAACATCTGAACCATAAGTTTACTGCGTATTTCACTGGACTTTACTCACGGCTCAAAACAAAACCCAGGCGAGCGCTTGAACGCAGCTCAGGTGAGTCTCAGCAGGTGAACGAGGCACGGCCGGAGGACCGTCAGGTCAATCAGGGCCGGGGGGCGGAGCCAAACCTCTACAAAAACTCACCTGTGCAGCAGGTGATGGGTTTTTCTCCCAAACAAAAGCAAACAAACGTGTGCGATGTCGACCAGAGTTTTGTTGTGTCTGCTCTGCGCAGCGCTGATGGCGGCTCAGGAGCTGAACTGGGACGGTCGAGGCCAGAGACCGGTTCCACCCCGGGTCCAGAACCCAGCAGGTAGACCCGATCCACGTCCCGGGGAGCCATATGTTGATGACTGACTGTGCTCGCGTGTTTCTGTCTGGATCAGCTGAAACTCTGCTGCTGCGTGGAAAAAAGATTTTAAAATATGAATATCACTTCAGACGCTTACTGGAGTACGAGTACTTCAGATGTGTACTTTGTGCCGTCTACTTTACTGCGATCGAACGGCTGATGTTGTACCTGTGAACTTTCCTTTTGAAGAACGTTGATCATCAGCTTTCATGCTCCACTTCCTGCCCCCCCAGCTGTCCAGCAGGAGAAGCAGTCTTTCCACGAGCCGTTGACCTGGAGCTTCCCGGAGCCGCCGGCCGAGGAGGAGCCCCGGTTCCCCCCGGACTTTCGGCTTCGGGTTCCGACGCCGCCCGACAGCGTCCGGGCCGACTGCGGGGAGAGCGCGGTGCGGGTGGAGGCCAAGATGGACCTGCTGGGGATCGGCAGGCCCGTCTCGGCCGCGGACGTCACGCTGGGCGGGTGTCCCGCCACCGGCGTAGACCCCGGGGCCGGTATCCTGGTCTTCGAGTCGGAGCTGCACGGGTGCGGCAGCCAGCTGCTGGTGAGAAACGTCTGAACTGATTCCCGATCGATCGCATTGATTATTGAACTAAAAGGCTCCGGAGCGCCAGCTCAGCGTTTCTGTGTTCCAGATGTCCGAGGACTCGTTGGTCTACGTCTTCACGCTGACCCACACCCCCAGTCCTGAGGGGGGCAGCCCCATCCTCCGGACCATGGACGTGTCCGTCAGCGTCGAGTGTCACTACCCGAGGTCAGGCGGCGTGCGGCCGGACCGGCCTCCCGCCCGCCGCCGGTCCTGCGTCTTAGACTTCTTTGTTTCAGGAAGCACGAGGTGAGCAGCGGGCAGCTGATGCCGACCTGGATGCCGTTCAGCGACGCCAAACTGTCCCAGGAGAGTTTGTACTTCTCCCTCAGACTCATGACCGGTGGGTCAAACTGGTCTCTGTCCTCGTGGTCCCGTAGCTTCGGTCTGGAACGTCCCGCGGCTCTGACGTCCTGTTGGTTTCTTCTCAGACGATTGGCAGTACCCTCGCCCGTCCACCCAGTTCCTGCTGGGAGACATGATGCGGTTCGAGGTCCAGGTGAAGCAGTTTCACCACGTCCCCCTCAGGGTGACGGTGGACAACTGTGTGGCCACCTTGGTCCAGAGCGTGGACACTGTCCCCCGATACACCTTCCTGGGAAACAAAGGGTCGGTTCTCCTCCGGCGCCGAGAGGCTTTTTTAAAAATCCGGGTTTGTTCCCCAGCGGTGCGTTCAAGTGTCCGTTCAACCGGTCATCTCTGTGTTGCGTTCAGGTGCCTGTTTGACAGCCAGCTGACGGGCTCCAGCTCCCGGTTCCTGCCTCGGACTCGGGACGACGTACTACAGTTCGAGGTGGAGGCGTTCAGGTTCCACCAGGACGCCTCCGGCGTGGTGAGACTCAACACGTCAACTTCTACGTCTTTATCAAATTTAAACTTCTAAAAACCGAGCGTCTCCTCAGATCTACATCTTCTGCACCCTGAGAGCCACCGAGGCGACTGAACCCGTGGACGCCAACAACAAGGCCTGCTCCTTCGCCAACGGGTGAGGACCTTCCTCTTCCTCTGCGGGTTTTGACGACGTCGCGTGACGAGAGCTTTCTGATTGGCAGGTGGACGGAGGCCAGCGGCAGCCACAGCACCTGCTCCTGCTGCGACACCAGATGTGGGACAGAAAGCCAGAGTCACCTGACTGGAACAGGTAAGTGAAGGGGGCAGGGCTTGATTTCCTCCTACGCCGACTTAAACTGCGAGGTTTCTCCTGCCGCAGGTTCCCAGTGGGACGAGGAGGCGAACATCGGACCGATCGCAGTGAAGGAGAGGCCGCTATGACGGGACTCGAACCAGCGCACGTTTTTAACAGCATGAATGGGAAAATAAAAAGCTCTGAACATGGTTTGTTGTTGTGACTGTTGCTGCCGGGTCAGAACCGCACGAGTTTGGCTCGGTATCGTCTCCACGTGCGGTTTCGGACGAGGACGCCTGAGGTGGACGCAGCCAGAGCGGCGGCGTCGCCATGCATCAAGACGGGAGCGTTTGCTATATATAACCCTGACCTTCCTCCTTCGCCACGTGGCCCGAGAGGCGGCGGCATCCATCACGGGCCGGGGAGGGGCTTCCTGCCGGGCTCATCCGTCTCTCGGGGGGGAGGCGAGGACGGACCTCAAACACAGGCAGAGGTCGCGGGGTCAAACTCGACAGGCCTCACGATAAAAGCCGGAGAACGGGGACAAGTTCACGTCCCCTGTTCATCACGAAACTGTCCCATGAAAAAGAAACGGGTCGACTTTGGCCAGGACTGTTAACACACTGTGTGTGTGTGTGTGTGTGTGTGTGTGTGTGTGGCCTCGGTTTATCTTCTAACGCACGAGGCCATGTGACGCTCAGGTGAGAGGTTACCTGTGAGGAGCATCTGTCACCAGGAGACTCCACCCCCAACACTAAACCACCACCATCTGAACCCTGATCAATCACCCTGATGGAGGATTGATCAGGACCAACAGGCTGGAAGACAACTGTTCTTTTCCCCCAGAGTCTCATTGAAGAGAGGAAATTACATCTGACAGTCACACACGCACACACACACACACACATATATATATACACACACACTCTTTCTCTCTCTCACGCACACTCTGCCTCCTGAGAGCATGAGGTTAAATTAATTTCACTGAGAAAAATCTAATTTTAATTATCTGCCTCCAGCACCAGTCAACAGGTTTTTAAATCATCAGTACTGGTCGCATGATTTGATGGACCTGAACCTGGATCATGAGCCGCCATGGCTGGCACACACACACACACACACACACACACACACAGGTGGACTTAATGAAGCAGGGTGTGACTGAGGACTGAGATGCCGGTAAACCAGGAATTGAAATCAACAGGATTCAGAGGGAGATTAAAACTGTCTGGGCCCAGATTAAGGGATTAAATTAAAATTTGAACCAATAAAAAGATGAATGAACTGTTCACACACGGGACGGTGTGTGCAGCAGCAGCTCCCCCTGCTGTCTCTGCTGCGGTGACGTTTGACGCTGATTGTATCTGTGATCACGTCATCATTATTATTTATGATTTCTGTCCTCGTTCCTGGAGATTCAGTGATTTAATTTAATTAGCCTTTTTAAAGATCATGATAAATCCTGCAGAATAACTGTTGACTGAGGACGTAATGGCGTGCGGCATCTGGCGCCTGATGCCTTCAAGTGCTCGGTGAAATATCGGAACCTTTAAACTCTTTGCAGAATAATTCAGTTTCTTTCGATCAAAATGCCTCTAAAATAAAATAACATTTAAAGCAGAAAAAGAGCTAATCCTGCTGTGACTGACAGATTATTACTAATACACATAAATTCGTGCTCTTCTGTTTTCTTGTCTTTTTTTGTGAAAAATGTGTTTCGACCTCTTTGGATCGAAATTATTTATTTAAATAGAAATTTGGTGAAAGTGCTGACAACTCATTTTAAGTGATCAAAATGTAAAATATCTTAAAACCATATACTAATATTCATAACTTATATTTAAGTAAATTCCTTCCTGAAAATCAATACATTTATTATCATATTTAATTGTCAGCAATAACTGAATTCCGAATATGATTAATCCGATTTTCCTGGCAGCATGTGAACGCACCACCTGGCCCCTCCCACATCCGGTGAGAAACCGCTATATGTCAGATAGGGGAAAAACATCGGGAGGACAGAACCGCTACACGGACCCGGACCCGGTTCCGGACCCGCTGCGGATTCATCCACGTTTATTCTGGAGGTCGGGAGCCTCCGGGGACAGACAGCGGACACGCGGGGACAAGATGCCCGGGCGGAGGTAACCGCTCCTCGGCCGGCTGAAGGACGCAGATGGAGAGGCCGAGCAGACTGCTGCTGCTGTCCGAGCTCCGCGTCAGAAACGCCGCGTACGACGTGAGCCTGAGCCGGGCCCTGCTCACCTGGAAGAGGCGGGTCTCCAGCCCGGTGTACCACCCGTTCAGACCCAGTAAGACCCGGACCCGCCGGTCCCGTTAGCCCCGGAGTCTGCGTGTCCGCGCGTCCGACGGCCGCGAACGCACCGCGACGTCCCGATAAACAAAGGGGGACACGGGAGGACGTAGAGGGGGACACCGGGGGGACACGGGGGGGACACGGCGTCTGCAGATGAGTTGATGCACCGAGCGGGACGCGACGTGTCCGGTTACACAACACACATCGACCCGCGGTCACACAACAACACACACCTCATTCATTTGTGCAGGCGCGTCAGAAAGAACTAAAGACACACAGTCCATTAATCAAGGACAAGCTCAACAACGTGCTGTGTGTCTGCGGCTGGAGACACTTAACGGGTTATTGTTGTTGTGTAGCTGCAGCTCAGCTGGTCCCAGACTGATCCAGGATCAGACCTGATGGGACCCGGTCCCACGGGGACTGAGACAGTTGCTTAGTGAAATGCATCATGGGAAACGCACTGTCCCTTACAAATGGAGCAGCTGATCATCTTTTGTTCCAGCTGTTTTACACAGTGTTGTGTTTCCGTGGCGACCTTAACACGTGACCTGTTTTCTGTCACGTCATTTTAAAGTAATCTATTACAAGTAAAAGTATTCAAAACATAGAAAAACTAATCAGCTAAATGTACTGCAGTACACGTTGTACTACAATACTACTATAGTTTTGGTGAGACAGTGAACGAGGTGAGTGACCTGTAGAAAACTCAGGACATCAGACACGAGGTGTTTAACACATTTAATTGATTCTCTGATTGATCGGTGATCAAAGTGTCTAATGAGTTGCAGCTCTGAGGAGCTCCAGACAGTTAGGCCCAGGCTCCTCACCTGTGGGCTCACCTGTGACCTCACCTGTGACCTCACCTGTTCTCCCCCGTCGGCCACGCTCAGGTACGACACACCTTGATCTGGGCCTCCTCCACCCGCGGGTTGTGCTGGACCGTGATGCTGCAGTCAGAACAGAGCTGTGTGTCAGAACGTGCGTGCGTGTGTGTGTGTGTGTGTGTGTATATATATGTGTGCGTGTGTGTGTTCACTGCAGCCGTCTCCTCCACACGACGTTTTTAGGTCGGGGCCTCGAACCCGAACCACGGCTGAGGTTTCCCCCGTCTTCAGGGGTCAGACTTCAGGTGTCGTCACAAACCCTGAAACATTAAAATAATTAAAGATGGCCGCAGCGTCAGAACCGTGTTTGGAATGTTTTCGGTTTGTCGTCGCTCTAACGACACTCGCACCTGCTGTAATCGACCTGGAGGATCTGTTGTCACGAGTCCAATTAAACTTACACGAGTCTGTGGAGCGTCGCCGAGCGACCGGCGAGCGTCTGGCGTGTCTCCACCGGTCGTCTCCGTGGAAACGGAAAGCTGATCCGTACGCTGCCCCCCCTCCTCAGGGCTGACTTCACAGAACAGGTCCGTGCAAACATCTGCAGATTATGACACAGATACGAGCGTCACGTGACCGACAGGCACCTGAAGGCCTCACCTCCCTCCGTTTGAGCTGCTCTGTGATTGGTCGGTCCTGTGAGGGGGAGAGGGTTGAATTTCTCTCTGATGGAGGATGAGTTAACTGTGTGTGTGTGTGTGTGTGTGTGTGTGTGTGTGCGCGTGGCTCAGGTGTGTATCACAGTGTGTGTGTGTCAGAGATCATCTCTGTCAGGGAGGAAGAGGAGGAGAACGATGGCAGCTGGAAGAAGATCAAGGAGAGCGAGGGGAAGGAGAGCAGGCAGGCCTTCACAGGTAAACACACCTGCCGGACGTCGACTCGCTACTTCCTGTAGCTCTTCAGAATAAAAGCGTGCGACGCCGCTCTGTGTGTGTGTGTGTGTGTGTGTTTCAGTGTTGTACGTGGAGAGGGGTCGGCAGCACCGCTGGCGTTGCGCTGAGGTCACGTTCACGTGTCCCGAGGGGACGCTGTGTCAGCGCTGGGTCAGCAGCATCGGGGAGCAGCTCGCCGCCATCAGTGCGTCCTCACACACTCACACACACACACACAACACACACACACACAATGAAACAACTGTCCTGTCAGAGCAGAAGATGTAAAACACACCCCCAAACGACAGACCCCTGAGATCAGATCCCGTGTGTGAACGCACAACAACGCACACGCCTGTTGTCCCCGCCTGTCATGTTGTTGTTGTTGTTTACAGGCAGCCGACCCAAACACCTGCTGGTCTACATCAACCCGTACGGCGGGAAGCGACAGGGCAAACGCATCTACGAGCAGAAGGTTGCCCCGCTGTTCGCCGCGGCCGGCGTCTCTGCGGACGTCATCGGTACGTCTCGCGTCACGCTCCGCGACTTCCCGCGTCGTCGGGGTCGTACGTCTAAAAACGCGCGTGCGTCTGTTGTCATAGTGACGGAGCACGCCAACCACGCCAGGGATCACCTGAGGACGGAGGCGGAGCTGAAGAAGTTTGACGGGTGAGCGTTTGTGTGTGAATTTCACGCCGGCGGCTCGCTCGGCGAGCTCCTGCTAACGCCTCCATCTGACCCCGGATCAGCGTGGTGTGCGTCGGAGGCGACGGCATGTTCAGCGAGATCCTCCACGGGCTGATCTGGAGGACGCAGATCGACGGCGGCGTGGACCCCAACCGTCCGGATGAGACGCTGCTTCCGGGCTCGCTCCGCATCGGGATCATTCCCGCAGGTCAGAACGACTCCTCCACCCGCGGGCGTAGCAGGACATCGGCTCACCTGGTGGATTAACGGGGTGACGCGAGCGTCCGTCCGCTCCCATCTCACCGTCACCTTCTGTCCGTTCGGCTCCAGGTTCGACGGACTGCGTCTGCTTCGCCACCGTGGGCGCCAACGACCCCGTGACCTCCGCTCTGCACATCATAGTGGGTCAGTCTGGTCCCACGCCGCCACCTGGTGTTCTGCAGAGAACCGGCTCTGAGCGCCAGGAAGGTCCAGATTTAAACGCAGACCCGCGAGAACCCGCCGTTACCCTGGACGGGTTCTGATCCCGGTTCTCGAGCACCCGAGTCAAACTGACGCTTGGTGTCCGTGCAGGAGACGCTCAGCCGATGGACGTGTGCTCGGTCCACCACGACGACGCCTTCCTGCGGTACTCCGTCTCCCTGCTGGGATACGGTTTCTACGGCGACGTGCTGAGCGACAGCGAGAGGAAGCGCTGGATGGGACCGGCCAGATACGACTTGTCAGGTAGAAACGCGGCGGGCCGAGCGGCGCGGGCCCGCGGTCTGACGCCGCTAATCTGCCTCCGGCGTCGCTCCCGCAGGTCTGAAGATGTTCCTGACTCATCACTACTACGAGGGAACCGTGTCCTTCCTGCCGGCCGCCGGCGCCACGGGAACGCCGCGGGACGCCACCAGGTGTCGATCGGGGTGAGAGCGGCGCCGCGTTCGAACCGACTTGTTTGTTTTGTGCGTCGTACCGGTCACGTGATCTCTTCTTCTTCTCTGGTCAAACCTGCAGCTGTGCGGTGTGTCAGCACAACGGGCTGCGGCTGTCAGAGAAATCCGACAAGTACCGGATGGACGAGGCGTCGGACAGCGGTGAGATTAACACAGATTATTAACGGTCGTACTCGTCGTCATGGAGACTAAACCGACACTGAGTGCCGACAACGAGAGTGAGTGTGTGTGTGTGTGTGTGTCGTCCCAGAGGGCGACGGCGAGTGGCGGACGATCCGAGGGAAGTTCCTGGCGATAAACGCCGCCAGCATGAGCTGCGCTTGTCCCCGCAGCCCTAAGGGCCTCTCACCTGCCGCTCACCTGGCCGACGGCACCACCGACCTCATCCTGGTCAGGAAATGCTCCCGCTTCAACTTCCTGCGACACCTCCTCCGACACACCAGCAAAGACGACCAGGTGCTGCCGGGCAGGAGAATCGATCGCCGGTTAACGACGATTAGTTTTCTGTGTCAGACGCTCCGGACTGATCCGGGTCCGGTCGCACCCTCGCCCCCCGCTGACCCCCCCCTCGCCTCGTTTCAGTTCGACCTGACCTTCGTGGACGTCCACCGGGTGCGGCGCTTCCGCTTCACGCCGCGTCACTGCCGGAGCGACTCGGACCTGGAGCTGGACCCGCAGGAGGGCGGCAAACGCCAGATCTTCGGCCAGATCTGCCGAGACCACCCGGCCTGCG
Source organism: Psettodes erumei (assembly GCA_016785225.1). Lineage (NCBI taxonomy): Eukaryota > Metazoa > Chordata > Actinopteri > Pleuronectiformes > Psettodidae > Psettodes > Psettodes erumei. The sequence continues at coordinate 278,511 of JAFBJZ010000954.1, forward strand.
GCTGCGCCCCCGCCTACAGCAGCTGGAACTGCGACGGCGAGATCCTGCCCCACGCGGCCATCGACGTCAGGTACCGCCGCGCTCCGCCGCCGCGCGTTGGGACGCGGTTTATGTTTCTGAACCCCGTGCGTCTCTGTTGTTTCCCAGGGTGCACTGCCAGCTGATCACGCTGTTCGCACGAGGGATCGAAGAGCAGGCGGTGTTTGAGGAGGTCACCAACCCCTGTGCAATATAGACGACGATCTCCGGGGGCGTCGCACCAGCCAGGTCCCTCAGAGCGACAGCTTTAAATGAGGAAGTAGCAGCTGTTGCTCAGCGCAAAGGTCACGACCTCCATGATCTCGCTGGCGTGACGGGGGGGGGGGCAGCTCTCCTGCTGACAAGAACAGAGAGTTTTTACTCATTCAGCATTTAAGTCGATTAGAAACTGAGCGCATCTTATTTGCACTTTTTCCATAGTTTGGATTATTTTAAATACTGGATTTGGGATTATGTTACAGATGTTCGTTTAACCCAATCCGACAGGTTCTGTTACACTCTGAAAACACATCCACCGGTGTCGTCTCCGTGTTTCTCAGGAAGTCCTGAGCGCGATCGTAGCAATCAAATCATTTTTACGTATTAATTCCCAGCAAGTTATAAATAAAACCCATTTTAATTTGGGTGAGGAAACCCTGCGTCAGTCGAGCTGCTCGTGAATGTTTTACCCAATATGCAAATGAGCTCATGTGACAAACGACGTCCTGTGAGTTATATGGTATTATTGGTTAATCTGGCAGCAGCAGCTCACGTGTCAATCACTGCACTTATTCTCACCGTACGTGTTCACAGCGAGCAGCTCTGAGCGCCTCGTAGCCGCCGCGTCCACGCGGCTTATTAATGGTCAATACACTCGACAGGTAGCAGCATCACTTACCTCTGATTTGTGGCGTGTTTGACTTCACTACACCTCAACAAGGCGACCATCTGTCCGAGGGTTCACACCTGTTCACATCAGAAGAGACGTCGCAGTTTGTGTTTTGGACTTTGACCTGAAGACGAATCAGGAGCTGCAGCTTCGGACGTTTGTTTTCCGTCACGCCTCCTCCCTGCCGACATCGAGCTGGACTGAAACGAACAGAGGAGGAAGCCAGTAGCGCCGACCAATCAGCTTTCAGAGATTATTTAATTTTTCGTCGTACAATCAGAATCCGGATGTTTGCTGTTAATCCCCACAGAAAAACACGACAAACCAAATGTGTTCACACAGACTGATGAGGAGGAGAGAAATCACCGGTTTACATTCAGCCAGCGGACATTATTAATCATCATGTTACAGACGTAACCAGTGAGCTCCAGCCCTGGAGACACCAGGTGTGACGATGAAACGCTCAGCAGCTCCTCTCCTGGCTTCAGTCCATCAGTAAACCATGACCATATATATATATATATGCAGACTTGACTAAGACCTTTTAGAGAGTGTTAGATCCCAACTTAACAGGTAGAATCACCAGATCATCTAGAATAAAGGAATCTTAATGTTTTAGCACTGATTCATGTATGTTTGTTATTAACACACGTCGTCCAAAGTGTTTCCTCAAAAACTGTCTGTGTTCACATGAATGAGTGAATTTCAGTTCTGTGACTCGTTCATCTCTCCTGTCCACAGGGAATATTATCAACACTGTAGTTTAATCTGACACTGTTTAATCATCGACCTCCAGCTGCAGTCTGAGCTGAGACTGACCTCCACCTTCTGCTGTAGCTGTTGATTACCGGGAATTAAAAAATAAACCTCTTCAGCTCTTCTCCCGTGTGCACGGCCATGATTTGAACAACAGACACTGAACATGTGAGACACACGTGAAGAAATGACTGAGGCTCATCATTAACTATAAGAAACTCGTGTTTAAATTACATAAAACATTAATGACGCTTTCAGAAGATCATTTAACTAGAATAAAACTGTCCTAAGCTAAAGTTAACAGACCAGTGTTCAAACTTAAAGTCCTGCGTAGGGGCGGAGCGAGCAGGTGAAGCAGCGACGGTTTCACTCACCTGGTGGTACCGACGGGTGGAACCACGAAAAGTCCAATAAACGACTCTCGGTCCTCCAGTGGTTCGGTGTTGCTTTGCTGAGCGGGTCGTTTCGTCCACTGTCTCTGAACAAGATGGTTCCGAGTTTCTAAGAACCTGTTAGCAGCGTCTGCGTCACAACCCGCGCTAACGCTGCTAACGGGCTAAATTGCTAACTGCAACCAGCATCTGCTTTAATCCCGCTGTATCTTATCGAAACGGTTCAAAAACACGGGGCAGAGGAGTGCGGACTCCTGCGGGACTTGGCGTGTCCTCTGCGGGTCGACGAGCTCCACCTTCACGGCGGTAATCACCACCCGTAGATCCCCGGCAGCTTTGACGGCGGCCATATTCTCAGTCTTGTTTAGTGGATAACAGGCTCGCGCTCACAGGAAGCTTCGATTTACGCGGTCTTTCGCATGTTCCCGCCCCTCGTCTCTTGATTGGACGGTTCACCAACAACCAATCACGTCACGAGACTATGAGGTTAGGTAGTAATCTAAGCAAGCTGCTACTGGGTGCGAAGCGAACTCTTTGAATTGTGCCCAACTTTATTTACAAGAGACAACGATTTCTGTGCCAGCCCCTATTTTTATATTTTTATATTTTTATTTTGTTAAATTCCATTGTTTAAAGTTTTAAGGTATTTTAAATTTCCACATAAATTTTTTAGCATTAAAAAATCATATTGCTGTTCTTTAATTCTTGTTTATAAATGACTGGACTACAGATATATTAATGAGTAAGTGAGAAAAAAATACAAAAATAAATAAAAAGTACAGGAAAAATAATATTCTTTATATTCTATATATTTTGTCTCTCTTTCTTGTCATTTTTAAATGTCATCTTTAAAACTGAGCTCTGTGACTTTCCAACAAGAATTAGAACAGTTACCTAATGTGTCCTAGATGCCCCCCTGACCTCTCGCTCAACAGGTAATCCCATCAGTAATCCAGCCATGACAGTGACATATATTTTTAGACAGTGTGTTCAGGAAGACATTCATAGTGTTGCACATACTGTAGCTGTTCACATGAACAGTGAGAGAAATGGTAAGGGAAATCTTTGACTCCTCTCTCGCCTCTGTGCAGCTCACAGCTCAGGCCATGAAGGAGGTGCAGTGACTGACCCCTCCCCACCTAATCTGACAGGAGTTAGCATTCCTGAATCTATCCGATCATCTGACAAGCGGTTTTGACGCAGTGTGCTGCCCCCCTTAATCTACATAATCGTCATGGCTCCTCAGGTGCAGTGGAAATGCAAACAGGATTATGCGCAAAGGAGACGTTAAGTTTCAGAGTTTGATGCCTTTACATCTCCCATAGTTTCCATAGTTCCTGTAACATTTTGATCCAAATGAGCTAAACTTATCTTTATAAATTATGTAAACATTTAAAAGTAAATATAAAACAACAAGAATGTTTGTGACCATTAGCCAGATTTCCATCCAAGTTCTGAACAAATCCAGCTTTTCCACTGAAGTGGAAATTCAAAATGTTCATAAAACAGGTGGATGGTGGTTAAATTTGCATAACACGCCTTTAAATACAGACGAGTCATATGAAATCAGTTTTCAGTTAGGTCTGGACCCAGTAACTAAAGCTCTGAGGTCAAACTGTCCACTGAGAACAGTCATGACAGAGCCGACAGAAACACAAATAAAACATAAAACAATATAAATGTGAGTTTTGCGAATCAATACTCTGCACTGACATGAGGATTATTTCATGGGAACAAACAGCAGGCAGCTCTCACAGGTGATTAGAGCTCATTAAGGAAGTCAGATCCACTAATAACATTAAGATCTCAGGAAGTGAACAGCTGGAAAATCTGACTTCGAACTCATCAGCATGTTGACACGGTAAACAATCAGCCGGGTGAAGTCAGAGGGAGGTCTGTCCGGGGGTCGATACCTGAGGGGGGGTACAAAAAGGAGGCGGCGTGGACCCTGAAGCCCAGTCTGCAGGTCTGACAAGTATCCGTCCAGGTGAGTCTCAATACACTGACCGCAGATGTCCTCTGTTTATTTTAGCCTTGGTTGAGCTGATTAATTTTCTTTTATTTTTTTGATTTTAAGAAGAATTTTTAAAAAACATTTTTTTACGCTTGTAGCTAAGGGCAGATCTAATTTTCTTATCTAAAAGATTTGAAGTGACGTTTGCCTTCTACTTCCAATTTTTTTTCAATATCAATTAAGATGTTCATTTCAGATTATTTTCTCAATTAATCAATAAATGTTTTAAACAGTGAAAGAGGCCGTTACAGGCCACAGAGGACATTTTTAAAGACCTTGTTTTGTCTGACCAACAGTTTAAACCTGTATCCAGACTCTGTCTGAAAAATCAACTGTCTCCTCAGGAAATCTTCATCTTCATCATCCTCATGATGCCGTCCATCAGCGTGACTCAGGTGTTTCTGCTGTTCGCCCTCCTCCACCTCACCACATCACTTCCTGTCAGGTATGACGGCAGCTGAACATTTTCTAATTTCAGATTTAAAAATGATTTGTGTCCTTTTCATTTTAATGTTTTTATGTAGTTAACATTATGTGAACCACTTTGCCTTGGTGAATGAAATGCGCCGTACGGATAAACCCGCCTTGCCTTTGAACCCTGTCCGTCTTCCTGACATGTGACCTCAGGGATGAAGATGAAGCGGAGGGTTTCCTGACTGACATCAGACACCTGAACGCACCGTGGTCTCCGTCAGGGATAAACTCTGCAGACGCTCTGCTGGAGGCCAGGCTCAGGTACATTTACAATAAAAACACTTTCAGGTGAGGAAATGAATCCTCACGGGATCGACTGATTGGTTATGATAATGATCATGTTATTGGTTTACCTGCTGGATGAAAGCATCCAGAGCCTGACGTGACTGTGTTTCAGGCAGCTGCTGTCTGCAGGGCTGGAGCGCAGGAGGCAGCTGGGAGACATCGAGTTCTCCAACAGATACGCAGAGTTCCTGCGATCCAAAGCCAAACACAGCTCCACCTGCGCCTTGCTGCGCCGCATGCAGGGCGTGAAGAAGAGGTGCGACACCTCAGACACACAACAACAACTGACGCAAGATGAAATGTTTGTCCGGGACACTTTCAGCATCGATGTCACAGTTATTACACTCACGAGGCAGAAGCCAACGTTTGCCCTTTCAGGCTTGTTCCTTCAGGCGTAACTCAGGGCTGTAAAGACACTGAAACACCTCTGCATGTTTTTCCAGTAAAATAAAACAGTGATTTAATGTATTATCTGTTAAATGTATTCAGTTTTCTTCCTAAACATCAAACTCAGATAAACCATCCACAGGTACATTCATTTTGGGCCTGTTACTGACTTTGAGGGCCCATAGATTAATTCCACTATGTCATTCAAACGTGTGTTTCTAAATGCAGCACTCGCCTTCACCTCCTTGTGTTTTCGTCCTCAGTGCGGTGGCAGGAGACACGGAGCGGGTGAACCTGCTGCTGAAACAGTACATGTGTCCGTCGGCGTACAACAACTGGCCCACCGACCTGTAGACAACACAGGGACGGAGAGAGACGGGTCGACTCTCATGTCCAAACAGCTGTGATCCTTCTTAATGTGGAAACTTGAACATCTTTGTTATTAAAAGACGTGTTGTGAAGTACCTGGGGTGTTACGCGTGGTCCATAACTACCTGTGGACGTTAAAAGTGGCTGCAGTGTCTGTCGGTGGCCTGAAGGTGGCGCCACGTGAGAGCTCGCCGCTCACCTGCTCAAACGTAGCTCGACGCTAAGCACGTTGCTTTACACGTTACTGCAATAAAAAGAGAGAGCTCACCTGCCACTAAATATTCACGTCCAGTACCTGCCAGGTACAGCAAGCTAACGACACAATCTACAATGCTAACATTAGCTTACCACCAAATGATGACGAACGCTGTTTGAATAAACAACCTGCTCTCAAATGCAGAGCCAGTAACATTCAGGTAAATTAGTGATGTTAGCTAAGTTAGCATGACTGTCCCACAGGTAACCTGTATCAACACTTTTCTACACGTATGCTAAAGCATTTTAAAACGTTTCTGGAAGTTATCAGGGAACTGCACAGACATTTTCTCTTTTTTCTGACGTTTGAGCTGAACATTAACTCCTGACTTGTACCTGCGTGATTTTATGCAGCCACACAGTTTCCTGATTGCACAAATAAACGGGTACACGGCCATAAACGGGAATCAGGACACATGAGCTCCTGATTAACGGAGAGTGGAGGAACATGTCACCAAATCAAACTAATCAAATAAAAGATGAAATAATTGGTCACAGAAAACGTCAAACAGACGTGTTTTTTACGGTTTTATGACGGGGGAAAGTCCAGCTCAGCCATAAAGTCCAGCAGATAAGCAGCGAACAGAGACGCTCACATATCAGTCCAGACGGGACGGACGGGCGGAGACATGGACGGAGACATGGACGGGTTCATCCACATTTCATCTGCGTGTTTCTGCTCCTGCTTCAGACGTCCGCCTGGGCCGACAGTGAGTCCGCACCCTGCATGATAACTCTGCCTGAGGTGGAAACTGAACTATTATCTCTTTAACATAATTGATCTGTGGATTCGTTTAGTCAGTTTCATGTCTGTGCCTTTATTAACCTGCCCAGTAACACTTTATATTATGCTCCACCTGTCTCCACCTATCTCCACCTTCAGATTGCTGTAAACATCTGTCTGATGTTTCCTCAGCGTGAAAACTCTTAATAACGATGAGAATGAACTATAACTGACGTACTCAAACTAAAAACCACTTGTTCTGAGATTTAGTGGCTGTTAAAGAGCTGGTGGTAACAAGGTGCATTCATTTAAGTCCTGCACTGAAGTCTCAATCAATATCTACATATAAATGATGATGCATTATTACAGATAAATGATGAGACTTTATATTCTGGGCAACACAAGCTACCCAGAATATAAAGTCCAAAATAACTCGTCTATATCAACTGTAACACGGAAACATTTTCTCATTTGACATTGGACAAGACAGAGAAACTTAGAAAATGTTTTAGCGTTTAACTCTTTAACTGTGACGGCGTGTTCTCTCCACAGTCTGTACTTTACCACAACCTTTTGTGAACACGGATGAAAACAACCCGCCCGGTCACATTCTGGAAACGATTATTACTCAACAAGGGGTGACCATTGAATTCACCAGCCCTGTTGACCCCAACAACCCATTCGAGTTCCGAGGAAACGACCTGGTAACTACGAGGCTGTTGGACTATGAGGTACTGCAGGTCATGACCGACCACGCCAATCAAATCCAAACCCAAAAACCCAAATGTTGAGCATGAAGTTTATTTTTAAATTATATTAATATATTATTGTGATTTTTTTTGCAGGCTCAGACAGAGTATGTAGTCAATATCACCTGCAATAAAGGCCCTTCAACCCTGGTAAACCTTCATACACCACACATGTTAAACTGAGCTGGACAACAAGTTGATCTACGCTCATTTGAACCCGTGATTTTTCACCTGTAGTGTATTCACACCGTTGAGCTGGAGGTGTTGTTCAGGTTGTGTCACCCCACAAAGCAGCAGCCAACACTAATGAGGGGGCTGCTCACAGCTAGAAATAAGCTAAAGAACATGGACAGCACAGTTTCCTGAAACCACTTGGAAGGCTTAAGGAGGTTGTACAGGTTTTTGCTGTGGCACTAAGTGCTTCAGGAAGGTTCTCTGTGGTCCTGAAGAGGTTGTAAAGGTTCTTCAGGAGGTTTTACAGGATCTTGAGGAGGTTGGAGAAGTTCTTGAGAAGCAAATACATGGAATAGTTGTTTGGGGAACCAGTACATGTTATTTCAAATTATTGCCCAGGGCTATTAGAAGATTCTCCAAGTTCTGAGACAGTCTGAGACAGGATTTGATGAAATCATCAGTAAAATGAAGATTGTTTCTCTTTTTTCCCAATAGAAGCACATCTTGTATGTGTTTGTGAACAATTTGAATGATAATCCTCCAGTCTTTGCCCTAAACCCCTACATCTTCAGTGTCAGTGAGGTAAGATATCTCCAAGGAATTATTGTTTGTTTGTATTTTGGTTCAAGCTAAAGGAAAGCTTTCCACTTTTGTTTTGGACATTTTTGTCTCAGATGTCCCCGGTGGGAACAACCGTTGGGCGAGTCGCTGCCACAGACCGAGACCAGTTAGGTCAGCTCCACTACAGACTGACATCTGAATCTGTAAGTCCTCCTGTTTCTTTTTCTTTTGCTTGGATACGGGGTGAAACACGAGCTCAAGAGGCAAATCTAAACATTTTTTTGTCCTGTTTGATTCCTGCAGAACTACTTTAATCTGAAGTCCGATACTGACCCGGACCTCCTCGTTTCCAGGCCTATTGACTATGAGAAGGTCAAAAGTGTCCGAATGGAACTGTACGTTCAGGTGAGTGCTGCTCACTGATTTCTTCTCACCTGTCGAAGTGGGACACATTCATTCATGAAAAGGCGGTTGTGCGTTTGTGTTCGACAAATCAAAATGTAATGGCAGCTGTGGTGTTCTTCTTTCGCCGCCAGTGTCGATCAAATCTGATCATGCCACAGTGACGTGTCACCGATGAAGCAGATTAGCCGAGGTCTTTCCTTTTACAATCATAACAAGTGACTCTAACTGTGATTTTCCATCATTTAGTCATGAATTCTTCCTGGACATTATGTGGAGAGGAGCCTCTGTTAACTCAACTGTTGTTTTGTTTTAGGATACGCCATTGACAGACGTCAGGACCTCGTTCACTGCCACCACCACCATCGTGGTCAACATCTCTGACGCGGACAACAGGCCACCGTGGTTCCAGCCCTGCTCCAGATACGAGATCGGTGGGACAGTGATCTGCCAGAGCTCTGGCTACACTGGCAAGGTCTTCTTAAACAAACAAGAGGTGTGGAAAAGCCTGGTGCAGATACTGAACCGTATGAGTCGTTGTAACTTGTTCTGCTTGTCCAGACCAGAAGGCAGGTTAAAAAAGCACACAGTGAGGATAACAACCAAGCACAGAGACATGCAGCTCAGACAGAAAACACAACACAATGCAGAAAAGCTGAGAGTCACACAGAACACAACAGAAAGGAGCTTCACACTGTGCTTTCTCCCCTGCAGACCGAAATATTACAGCTGGAACCGGGGCCGCTTTATGCCATCGACGGAGACTCTGGGATTAAGGAGGAGCTGACATATGGATTTCTGAGCGGTAAGCATCTGGGACAGACGAGCGTTTCGCTCCTCGTCTCCGTTTTCACAGGAAGTTGTTGCCTGTTGGCAGGAAGAAGCAGCTCAGTTGTCCTGTGTTCACAGGAGACGACAAAGGTCTGTTTCAGATCAACGCCAACACGGGGAACATCACCATGCTGCAGCCGGCTGTCACAGTGGAGACCATCAGTCTGACAGTGATGGTAAAAACAAACAAAAAAATCCATGTGCTTTTATCCAGTGCATCAAACAATGACGTCCTTGTGTTTCTCTATGTGAACACACATGCCATCTTTCTTGTGAGCTGATGATGAAGAAACAAAGATGGCGTCCGTTAGCCGCCTCCGGTCATCCGTCATAAACAATACATTATGCATTGTTCATCCCTACCAGGCTATCCAGAAGAGAAACAGTAACCAGTTTGCCACCACCACCGTCACCATCCGTGTTGAGGAGGAAAGCCTCCACCTTCCAGAGTTTCAGAGGACTAGCTATGAATGCATCGTCTCTGGCGTGGGCTCCATGGCTATGGACCTGGAGAACATGGACCAGCCGCTGAAGATCCTTGCTACGGACCAGGACTACGCTGCCACTGGGGTAAAACATTGACCCCAGACTCAAGTCAAACTGTTCATCTACACCATAGTCTTCTTCTGGGGCCATCAAACAGCACCAGTGAATTAGTTCCAGCAGTTCTGATCTTTTGACGATTTTCTGTGAAATTTGTCCAAATCGCTCAAAATTTGCACCGGATTTCTAATTTTTGTGGGTTTCTCTGTCATGTAAATGAATAATAGTAACATGTCAACATGTTAACAGCTGAGACCTGGGAATATCTGGGGGAGTTTTCCATGTTCCTGATGTGCAGCACTAACCTTTTCCATTTCTGTTCAAACAGGGTCTAAATCCCCACATCACCTACTCCACCGACAGGAGCAGTGATTTCTCCATCATTAACAACTTCTTATTCATGATGAAGAATCTCCCAGAAGGAACGTTATCGCTGCAAGTGGGTTTACAAATCTAATCACATGTCGTCCCTTATTGATTGTTTGACTATTTTCTTATTAAGCACAGGACTTCTTCTTCACTTCATCTTCATGCTTCCAGGTGGTGGCAAAGGACACGTCTAACAATGAATCAGTTGCAGCTCCAGTCACAGTGGAGGTGGTGACAGGTAGGAACAAAACCTACCAAACCTACATTCAGTACTTGGTATTGCCTCTGGAGTTGTTCCAGTACCAGAAATGCCTAAAATACTGAATCGGGTACTGGCAAGTATACAAATCTATGGCCGAAACAATACCATGTATTTTTACAGCTCGACAAATTGACAGTTTTCCCAAAAAATATTCTTCTTGCCTGCTGTCAAACGTTAGCCAAGATAGGAAGTATGCAGCCAGCCACCGGGGTGATCAGCCCATTGTGACTTCATTTTTGGGGAGCTACAGTCATTGGGTCTGAGCTGCCACCAAACAAACAATCTCAGTTAGCTAGCTGGCTGGCGTCTGGCCCATCAAGTCAGTGGACTGCCAGTTTTAGCAGTAAGGTTTGTGAAGTTCACTTTGTGTCCGGCCTGGAGCATTTTTGAGGTTCAGAGAAAACAGGGACATCAGGTGAAACCGTCAAAGTTTGCTTTCCTCCCAGGTCTCACCACCACCACTTTGCCTCCGAGCACAAACTCTACGACCACGGCATTCACAGAGGAGTCCACCACCAGTAGCAAGACCACCGAAGATACCATGTCAACCACAATCCCCAGTACGTCCACTGCCAGCAGCATCTCTACAACCGTCCCCAGCACAACCAGTGAGAGCACAGTCTCCACCACAGTCCCCAGTACGTCCACTGCCAGCAGCATCTCAACAACCATCCCCAGCACAACCAGTGAGAGCACAGTCTCCAGCACAGTCCCCAGTACGTCCACTGCCAGCAGCATCTCAACGACCATCCCCAGCACAACCAGTGAGAGCACAGTCTCCACCACAATCCCCAGTACGTTCACTGCCAGCAGCATCTCAACGACAGTCCCCAGCACGACCAGCACAGTCTCCACCACAATCCCCAGTACGTCCACTGGTGGCAGTGTCTCAACAACCATCCCCAGCACAACCAGTGAGAGCACAATCTCCACCACAAACCCCAGTTTGACCACTGACGGCAGTGTCTCAACTGCCATCACCAGCACAACCAGTGAGAGCAGCTCCACTGCCCGCACAGTTCACCCAACCACAGGTGGCCACACATTTCTCGCAGTAGCTTCGTTGTCAGATGTAACACAGTACAGTTATCCACGTCTAAGTAAAGTAGGTCTTAGTGATCTTTACCATCTCCAAGAACCGGCTTCTTTGACCAGAACTTGTGTTCCTGTTGTCAGTCAAAGAGGCCAACAACAAGTTCTGAAGAGGTGCTACCAATAGACTCGGACCTCATTTTATTTGCTAATGTGTCATTGTGGATTGTTTTTGGTAGGAGGCTAAACAAGTCTCTGATCCCTCATTTGCAAGTTTCAGATTTATGTTTTTTGGCACCACCTTTGTTTTAATGACGGTTGTTCTTGCAGTGATCATACCTTCAGGTGGTTACGGGCCGGTGCACATGGCGGCTCTCGGTGCAACCCTGGGTGTCCTCCTGTTTATCTGTCTGGTGGTCATCGGGGTGCTCGTCTATCACATGCAGAAGGGGAAATCAGACTGGAAGAAGATCTACGAAGCCAGCATGTTTCGGAGCTCTGTGAGTCCAAAGAATACAGTTTAAGAAATTTGTCCCAGAGATTGATCCCTGTCCATAGTTTAAGATTATTGTGCCCATCGTTAAAGGGACGTACTGTAATTTAAGCACCTCTAGCCTTTGTCTCGAGACGTCTCTATTTCAAAGAAGATTGAGGATATTCATTGCTCCCAGTGGACAAGTAATCTTTTGGTCATCTTTCCTTCCTCTTGGACCATCTTCAGGACAAAATAATCTCATGATCTTTAGCACCACCTGCTAGGTAAGAGCTCTGGTGATACCCAGGGTTGACCTCAAAGATGGTGGTTCGATTAATTAAGAAAAGGGGCCTGACTTCAGCATTTAAGTCAATGACTCAATCCATTTGGCACAAAACCTGGAGACACTCCCTGTCTTCAGGAGCAAGTGTCCATCTGAAGGTTTGAAGTTCTTTCTAAGGCCTTTTCATCATCCCTTTCGACAATGCAATACAATGCAATGCATGCTGGAGCACCTACTGGTCATAAGTATGGTTGCAAACTATTACTATCGGTTTTAATGATATTGTATATCTCCCTGACTGCATTTTCCTTCCACAGCTGGGTAAAGGTTCAGGTGGTCTCAAGGGTGGTATCCAGTACACCAATGAGGCCTTCCAGAATGATGATGATGGCGGAGACGTGGGCTTTGGTGGCCCACAGGGAGGAGGTGTAATGGCTGGTGGAGAGTCACAAAAGGTGATGGAAAATATCCTGCTCAACGAAGCCATCGAGAAGTCTTCTGCGTCACCTCACAACCCGGGCTCGGACGAGGCGGACAACGAGAAGGAAGTGAAACCCATCCTGACCAAGGAGAGGCGCATGGAGGAGGGATACAAGGCAGTTTGGTTTAAGGAGGACATTGACCCCAATGCCAAGGAGGAGGTTGTCATCATCCCAGGCAACAGAGAGGAGGACGTGAGCGAGGAGGACGACAGCGAGGATGACGACAACCCGCCAGTAAAAACCTCAAAGGTCAGCTTTGACGATGCAGATCTGGACAGCGGAGTTGGGATAAAGACGGAGGATCTGCCAGAGGACCTGACCTCTAATCTGTGAGTGGAGCCAGAAGACAGGGACTTACCTCCACCCAACTATAATAAGATTTATTAGCTGAGCCTTATCAGAGAACCAGTGAATTAGAACCAGGATTCAACACACCTTTGGTTGAAAGACAAACAGGTGGTAAATGCCACAGATTGTTAATTTATAAGCCTTGTCGTGCATATGGTTTAGATTTGAAGTAAATTGAACCTTTTACAGCTTTTACTCTTTATGTAAATAATAAATGTGTCATAATTAGTGTCCTGTTGCCTGATAGACTTTATATTTGTGAACCTGTCTGAGATCAGCATGACATGAAGGAATGGAAACCAATGACTGAGGACTCCTAGTGGTCCTCACTGGTACTGTAAATATATACAGTGGACAACAGTGGAGCTCCCATCAAACATGGTCTGACACTCATTCTGGGTTAAATCATTTACCGGCTGATGATTGCAACAGGCACTAAACTAGATTATGCACAAAGAGGAAAGAGCAGGTGATTAAAAATGAAAACATATTATCAGTTGTTACCGTCCACGACAATAAAACCCTTTCAGCTGAAAGGGAAACACTGAAAGACTGGACTGCTGTTAAATAATCCACAGCAGTTTCACTAACATAATTAAAATACATTGAACCTACAGAAAAGTAAAGTAAATAAAAGGTGTGAATGTTTGGATTATTATTCCTAAAATTTAGGAATAAGGTTGTTTAAATTTACCATGTTCCAACTTTTATTGTTAAATTCACTCAAGAAATTTACTAAATGTAAGATAGTTAAAATGTTAATTAAAGCAAGACTATTATAACTATAATCTTACGCTGAATATTCATCTCATTATTTCGGTGTTTGCACAAAAAGAGAAGACGAACCTCGAGACGGCGACGCCGACAGGCCGAAGCAGGTTCTGCACGGAAAGAACCAGACGGGGTTCAACACCAG
>JAFBJZ010000954.1:297500-340000 GCA_016785225.1 Psettodes erumei
AAGTCTTCCATGTAAACGCCGAAACGGTCGTAAAGCCACTTGAGGAAACTGTTGGACAGAGTTTCCCTCTGTTTGTCTGCGGAGGGGAGCGGCGTCCGTCAGGCGACGCTACGCTAGCTTAGCTTAGCACGGAGACCGGCTACGTCCAATCGGGCTCACCTGTACCGCCGCCTGCGGGTGGGGCAGGGGGCGGGGCTTTGGGCGTCAGAGACGGCGAGTCTTCGAGCCTGCGGAGTTTCAGCGGACGGAAACGATCAGTCGGTCCGTCTCACGCCGGCTCTTTAAATAAAGTTTTTTTGAAAAGCACCTGGATCTCAGGACGTCGTTGACCTTCTGCTCCAGCTCCATCCGCCGGCTGCGCTCCTTCTCCAGCTCCTGTCTCACGGCGTCCACGCTGGACTCGTCTTTCAGCTTCCTCAGCTCCTCCTCTGCAAGGACACATGGATCAGAGTGTGTGTGTGTGTGTGTGTGTGTGTGTGTGTGTGTGTGTGTGTGTGTGTGTGTGAGAGACATAAAACACATGGGCAGGTGGATTACCCAGCATGCTGTTGTGCTTTTCAATCCAAACTGGTCAATAATAGAAAATAAATCCATATGTATTTTGAGTCAGGTCGCACTGAATTGTGGGTAACGAGGCCCCGGGTGTTAAATGCGCGTCTTCCAGGTGACGGGCCAATCACAGCAACAAGCTCTGCGGAGACTCACGTAGGAAGTGTTTCTCCAACAGGGCGATTTCCAGGTGACCTTTGACCTCGTTCAGGTCAGTTCTGGAGTCGTCCTGGAACGAGCCCGGCCCGGCCTGAGGGACAAACCAGGAGAAACACAAATGAAGCCGGCGGCGGCGGAGGCCGAGCAGAGCGACGCCCTCCGCCCGCCGCCCCTCTCACCTGGGCGTCGCTCTGCTCGGCCTCCGCCTCCCTCGGCTCCTCCGCCTCCCTGGCGGCGGCGCGAGGCCTCGTCGTCGCCGCCTCCTCGCCGCATTCGGTGTCGGACGTGTTGGGCGACTCGGCCAGGTCCAGGAACTCGTCCCGCCTCTGGCCCCGGAAGCGGATCCTGTCCAGGCGCTTCAGCATGGCGGCCGATCTTACCTGAACATGACGGAGCTGCGCAGGAGAAACACAAAGCCAACTGGTTATTGATCGATTGTTTCTGATAAAGCGATGATTGATTAGTGCGTCCGGTTGTCGAGCGGCGCCTTCGGTCCGGTCCAGCGCGATGACGCAGAGCTGCACCTTCCCTCAAACACGGAGGCCGAAGATAAGCCGAGCAGAACCGCCCGACCGGTCCGACCGCCTCTATTTGTACAGTTGTTTTGTGTATTTATACTTACACACTTCAGAGATGGAGTACTTTACTCCACCAATACAGGTACTTCACGTGTTTTTACACATAAAACATGTGGAAACCTCCAGTCTTGTACTGCGATGCTGCTGATAATACTCCTGTAGACGTAGTAGTATTATAATCGTAGGAGTATAATTCTGTCCCGACCCCGGGAACAAACTGTGACCACAGATTAACACAGTCCACCAGTAAAACTGGATTATAACAGATTAATATGATGAGTTTATTCTGTGTGAATTGACGCATAAATAAAAACAACCACGTTTATTTATTTCCACAGACGGAACTGGACTCCGGTCCCGCGGAGGCCTGCAGACACCACCTGTGCCGGTGACAGCCAATCGGCGGCTGTTTACCTGCGGACCTGCAGGAGGACCCGGTCTTACAGGAAACCCGGTTGGTCCGCGAGGTTCCGCTGGGACCAGCTGGACCAGCTGGACCAACTGGACCCCTTAATGCGACCGACATGAACGCGGTGTGAAGAAGGAAGCGAGGAGGAGCGTCTCACCGTGAAGCCGGAGCAAACTTCGCTTCCTTCTCCTCAAACCCGGTCCGAACCGGGTCGGACCCGCTCCCAGCCGGTCCGGGCTCCTCTCAGACCCGTTCCGGACCGCGACACTAAACCCAGACGCGGGAGGGGGTTTAGGGGCTAAACCCGGACGGCGTTTCTCCACCTGGCACCGTAATCAGCGCTGTGGGCGGGGCCACCGACGGCAGCCGAACCAGGATGTGACGCCATCACGCTGCGCTCTTAAAGCGAACGTCAGGCGGAACCAAAACAAACATCCTCTGTTCCTGGGGGAAGTTTGAAGTTGTTTTAACGGGCAGGAGTCGTGACTGTGGACAGGTACATAACGCACCTGTTATAACAGAGTCTCACCTGAGAGGCCGACATGGTCTCCACGGTCCGGAACATCGACGTGAAGCAGGTAAGACTCACCTGAGGGAGGGTTATTCTCACCCTTAGTTTGTTCACACACCTGCAGAAACGTCACCGCAGCGCTGCATAAAGAGCCTCCGTTCACATAGAGACGTATTTATACACACGGAACTGTGTGTACTGATGTTTAAATACCTGTGTGACGCAAACACACGTCACCACATTGTTTTTCAGTCGTGCTGCATGTTGAGTCTGCGTTTATTATTAAATTATTATTATTAAATTATTACCACTCACATTAGTGTTACAGGGAGTTTATCCTGTTTTATGGGTTGGTTCTGTGTATAATATATTAAATATTAGTGTGTGTTTAGTATTTGTATTATTTTCTGTTGCTTTATACTACGAGAGTGTTGTACTTTTTATTGCCACCACGTGTATTTGCTGTTTTCACCTACTTTGCACATGAATAATCAGTAAATGAGGAGGTTCTGTGTGTCCCCTCAGAAAGATGCCGATCGTGCGCTGGTCGTCGCAGTGACGTCTCGCGCCGTGTTTGAACCTGGAGCCGATGACGGCGAGGTGTTGGGAGTGGGCAGGGCCTTCCCGCTGCTGCAGGTCAGAGGTCAACGCTGACGGACTCTGTCGGCAGCAAGAGAAATATGGAGTCGTCACTGATGACGGTGTTTGTCTCATCAGGCGCTGCAGAAGGTGAATGAACGTCTGCTGGAGGAGGATCCTGCCGAGTCGCTGCTGTTCGACGTCGTCCTGATCACCACCGACGCTCAGCAGCAGCAGCAGAGCTGCCGCATCAGCAGCAGCACCAGACATTACGGTAATTTACCTTCAGCAGCAGACATTACGGTAATTTACCTTCAGCAGCAGACATTACGGTAATTTACCTTCAGCAGCAGCACCAGACATTACGGTAATTTACCTTCAGCAGCAGACATTACGGCAGCAGCAGACAGACATTACGGTAATTTACCTTCAGCAGCAGCACCAGACATTACGGTAATTTACCTTCAGCAGCAGACATTACGGTAATTTACCTTCAGCAGCAGCACCAGACATTACGGTAATTTACCTTCAGCAGCAGCGCCAGACATTACGGTAATTTACCTTCAGCACCAGACATTACGGTAATTTACCTTCAACCTTCAGCACCAGATATTACGGTAATTTACCTTCAGCACCAGACATTACGGTAATTTACCTTCAAACTTCAGCACCAGACATTACGGTAATTTACCTTCAGCAGCAGCACCAGACATTACGGTAATTTACCTTCAAACTTCAGCACCAGACATTACGGTAATTTACCTTCAGCAGCAGCACCAGACATTACGGTAATTTACCCTCAACCTTCAGCATCAGATGGATCCCAACCTGCAGCTGATGACTTCATCATCCTGTCAGTGACATCGCTGACTTCCTGTTGTGACCTCATCGCCGCTCTGTTGCAGGTCTGGAGGTCGGCAGCTTTTGTTTTTCCAGCGAGGACGACTTCATCGACAGCTTGCTGAAAAATAAGGTCCAGCTGTTCCTGTCGACGGACAGAGCCGAGGCGTCGCGGGCTTCGCAGAAAGGTCGGGATGTTTCTGTTCTCTCGTTGCGGTTGACGTGAACCTGCGCAGGTTTTCTGAGGAGTTCTGACTCCTGGTCCCAGAACCTGTCAGATCTTAGAGCGTGAAGATCCTGACCGGGTCAAAGAAGACGTGACATAAAACTCGACTGATCTCTCTTGATGAAGCGCAGAGTGGCGTCCAGGTGAGTGTGATGTCAGGTGACTCGTCCTCTCTGTCGCCGTTCCAGGCGTCCTCTCGGCGCTGCTGGACCAGCAGACGTCTTCCTGTCCGTCGGAGCAGCTGAGAGTTTTATTCTGCGGAGACGACGTCATCCGGCCTGACACCGACTCGGCGCCGGCGAGCCGACAGGCCGCTCAGGTACCTGCAGCAGCATCCTGCCGGTCCGCCATCTTTACTCTCCAGCTGATGGTGTGGTTTTTCCAGGACTGACCCAGAGTCAGATTTAACAGGAGAATTCACTCTCTTCCTCTGCAGAGTTTCTCGGCTCGGCTGGGGGAGATGCGGCGGCGGTTCGGCACGTTCGACAGCCCCCTCAGCGTCGCCCTGGTGACGTTCGCACGGCGGCAGGGAAAGCTGCGGCGCCGCCCTGCGGACGCTGCGGTCCCGCGGCGTCGGCGTGGATGAAGCGTACTGCCTGGCCGGGGCCCCGAGGGGGCCCGTCCTGTCCCTGCTCCGACCTCACTTCCTGCTCAGCGACGGCTTCGGCGACCTGGATGAGCAGTGATGTAATGAGAGGACAGTCATGTGACACCAAAAAATCACCAAAAAAAAGCCCTTTGTCTTTAAGAGAAGCTGTGGAGACGGCGTGGACTCAGCGCCTGTCGGTGATCGTGAGTCCGCTGATCAATAAAGTTGTTGTTGTTGCTCGTCGCTTCATCGTCGCTTCAACTCTGGTTGAGTTTAGAAACTCAACGCTGACCTCAGGTCTGTTGGTACAGAACAGTCGCCGTCATGTGATATTTACAGGTCACAAAGTTTTCTGTTTTATACCAAATTAAAATCTTATTTTGAAAAAAGTGCTGCTGTGTTCTGATGTTTGAGCTGCTGCCATGTGTAACGCTGACCAGCAGGTGGCAGCGTCAGCCAGTGAAACCTGCTGAGACACTCACAGGAGGTTCTGTTCCTCCCTGAGGAGGCACTGGGGTTCTGTTGGGAGGTCCAGGTATGATTGTGAGGGTTGCCGGGGTCCTTCATAAGGTTCCAGGTTCCTGAGAAGGGAACCACTGATCCAGGAGTCCTTCAAGAGGATCCAAGGGTCCACATCGGAAGTCTGGGAAGGTTTACAGGAGGTACCGGGGATCTCTTCAGCAGGTGTGTAAAGATGGTTCTGGATGTCCTTGAGGAAGGACATCCAGAACCTTGAAACAGCTCCAGGACGCACCAGATGCTTTTAAAGATGTCGGATGAGATGGAAGGAATATTTAATGGGATGTTTAATGACATGTCCTGAAGTGTTAAAGAGGATTCTGTTTGTCCTTCATAAGGTGCCACGGGTATTTGAGGAGGTGCTCGGGGTCCTCGAAGAGGCAGCAGCATCCCTGCCATTCTTAACCATGTTCCCCTGTTGTCCTGAAAGCCGCAAGGGTCCTTGAAACGGTTCCAGGGATCCTCGAGGTGGTTCCTGGTGTCCTGCTGAGGTTCCAGGGTCCTTGGAAAGGCTGCAGGAGTCCTTGAGTCCATCTGTCAGTTTACTGCCGTGCCGTGTGTTCCTGCAGCTCATTTTTTAATTTGGAACAGGGAACCCTTGGGGAGGTTCACCAGAGCCTTTCAGTCGTTGAGGATATTCCAGATCTCCATTCTGCAGACATTAAATGTAATTAGAGCAACAGCCTGAGACGGCGCGTACCTGGAAGATCCAGCAGGTTAACGTGACCGGCTTCAGTCATCTGAGGATGTAAACCAGACGGAGGCCAGAGCCCATCATCGGGGAGGTGCTGACTCATCGCTGCTGCCGCAAATTAAAACGTGTTCGGTGAAATGAAGCAGCGCGTTTCCGACGGTCTCACGTCGCCCGAGCGTTTGTTTTAATTATCCCGAGCGAGGTTTCCGACAGGCGCCTGAACACGAACACGTCTTCAATCTCAGAGCAAAGAGAGTTTCTGCTCCAAACTTCATGGAATAATAATAATCTGATAATAAACACTGTGCTCGTCTAACACTTCAGATTAGATTAGGGGTAGGAGGTCCTTGAGAAGGTTCTGTGGGTCCCTGAGAAGTAATATGGGTCCTTGAAGAAGTTCTGTGGCTCTGTAATGTGGTTCCAGTTGTCCTTCAGAAGATCCCGGTATTCCCTGTGGAGGTTCTTTGGATTATTGAGGAGATATGAGTCATGTAGGGGACTCAGATTATCCCTGAAGTGGCTCCTTTGAGGACGTCCCTCGGGCGGTTCATGGAGTCCTCAATCTCTCACTGGGTTACGGGGCTCCTGATGGTGGTTCTGCTGGTTCTAGATGTGGTTCCATCCACTGTGCGATGTTGCAGGGTCCTTTGAGGAACACAACATAAGAAGTCAGATTACCAGCGAACCTCCCTCCTCTTCCTCGTCCGTCGGCCACAGGCAGGACGGTGGAGGAATGTGACGATGATGAGGATGAAGATGTCGAAGCATCTGATCCTGAAGCAAACTGACAGAGATGAAACACCTGACACAGTTTGGAGGGACTTCCACCCTGCGAGTCCTCCAAACTGTTGGATTATGTAAAGACGACATGAAGTAAAATCAGGGATTATAAAATAATAATATATGACAAATGTCAGGAGTGAGTACTTTTACTTTTAGTGGGAAATATTTTCACTGTACATGTGAAAAACCCTTTAATGGTGTCAGTAAATCCGTCCCTAATGCATTGATTCATTAATGTGTGATTAAATAATCCCATTAAAATACCTGCATGACGTCACATGGTTCAATAATGAACCAATCAGGTTTTCTACAGCGTTTATAATGGTTAATGCGCCTTTACTGCCTCCTCCTATTTCAATTCTCTCACACACACACACACACACACACACACACACACACACACACACACACACACACACACACACACACACACAGTGTCTCCTGCTGGAGCTCAGGGACTGAAGGACACCGTAAAGCGCGGCTGTTAAGCGGCTTTAACGGGCTAATTTGGCCCCGGTGGCCTTCAGCGGGCGGCAGGTCCCACACACCGGAGCCGAGGACACCCGCTGCCGGGCACACGCACCGCAGCCTCACCGCCGGAGCAGCTCCGGCTCCGACAGCGCGGACTCTGCACCGGGAGACGCGCGGTTTACCTGCGGAGGAATTTAACGCGTCTTTCGGACCGAACTTCTTTTAAACGGCTTTTCTCCAGGATCAATGGAAAACCATTAATTATTGTGTTAAATGTGTGTTTCACCGGGCGAAGTCCCGGTTCCGCCTGCTCCGTTCCGTTTGGGCTGTTGTTTTGCGTAAAGTGCGCGCCGGAGCAGCAGAAGTCCGGTGAAGACTGTCGAGTCGTGCCGCCGCGATGAGACCGGATCCCGGGGACCAGGGTCCGGCCCGGCCCTCATGAGAGCCCCGGCGGCCGCGCTGCTGTGGCTCGGACCGGGACGGAGCGGGGGAGCTGCGGCGGAGATGGCGGCCAATCTGAGCGCGGAGGCGGCGGCGGCGACGGGACGCAACCCGTCGGCCCTGGTGTTCGGGGTGCTGCTGATCGTGGTGATCATCTGCGGGAACCTGCTGGTGTGTCTGAGCGTGCTGACGGAGAAGGCGCTGAAGACCACCACCAACTACTTCATCGTCAGCCTGGCGGTGGCCGACCTGATGCTCGCCGTGCTCGTGCTGCCGCTCTTCGTCTACTCGGAGGTGAGTGCGCGGCGCCGGGCGCAGGTGAGTCGGTCCGAGGTCGGTCCGAGCGCAGGCGGCTGCACCAGGGACCCCCGACCCCCTCAGGGGCCCCACAGAGACTTTATTAAAAAGCCTTGGACATGTTGTGTAGATTTAAGGATACTTGACTTTTCCATCGATTTCTACATGAATTTGAATATTTGATTAATTCCTGGTTCATTTGAAGGAGTTATAATTATATCTAAACCTTATTGATGGAGACATTAATGAGCAAACTAAGTGTATTTTTAAGTGGTGCAGCCTTTCTCTAATTTACAGGAACTTCAGTTTGTGTCCTGATCACAGCTCAACAGGATTAATTTATTGATTATCATTTGGTTTCTCTGCACAGATAGAAGGAGTAAAACAAATAAAAATCTAATTTATCAAATCCGTCCCTGAATTCTCCTCTTGACTGAGAAGTGAAGGTTCGTTTGAGGGAGGGAGGGCCGCCTGGTTGAATCATATGTGGCGTGGCAGGAACTCATCGTTCCTCCTGTTGTTTGCTCCTCACAGTTTGTCTCCAAACTGAACCAATCAAACAAAAAGACTGGACTCACCAGGTTTCTGCTCCGTCTGCTGGAAGAAAAACCACAGAGTCCGTCTTTTATTATCAGTAAAATGTACAAGTATGCTTTAACTCTCTGGGCGTGAAGTTCAGAGGTGAACGAACACCTGAACCACTAAGTACCTGAGTCAGTACCACACTGAAGTACCTGAGTAAGTCCGTGGTGTGTTTCAGTTCCAGGACGGCGTGTGGACCCTCAGCACCAGCGTCTGCGACGGACTGATGACCATGGACGTGATGCTGTGCACCGCCTCCATCTTCAACCTCTGCGCCATCAGCGTCGACAGGTCAGTGCTCACCTGCACAGGTACACAACAACAACAACAAGATGAGGCCGTGCCAGGATTCATCCTCTGAGGGTCATGAATGGAGGAATGGTGGAAACGTGTTTCTACTGTTTTTCCACTGCATTTAAATTAAATGATAAAAGAAAGCTCGTCCTTGCTGATCATTAGAGCTCCATCAGGGTCCATGCTCTGGGAAACGGCTGTCCCACATTTTGTGTAGGTTGACCAGTGGACTATAAATAAAGATGGATGGTGTGACTCTCCTTCCTCCAAATGATGAAGACAAAGCATCAAATAATTGATTACTTATCCACTAACCTATCAGAAAACAGAACGCTGATCTGATCAGAGATCCAGAAACCATCCAGGGTTATGACCACCACCAGGGGGCAGTGGAGATGTTTTGGTTTCACCTCTGGGGAGCGCCACCCACTTTTATGTCACGTTATTGAAATTGACTGAGATAATCCACAGCATCAGCGACGAGGACAACCCATTGGTGGAAGGTCGGACGACTCCCCGAAGTCGCTAGGATTCATCTTCTGTGAAACTGATCCGTCCCAAACCTCGACCCGACCTGGCGGCCGCACAGATATTTCAGTCTGAACCAAAGTGCCGGACCAACAGATGGAGCGACCGCTCTCTGCAGTCAAATAAAAGGCGTTGACCCCGGCAGGACGATCAAAGCAGTTTGTTCAAAGAAGAGGTCAGGTTCAGCCATAACTCACCGGCTCTTTGTCACATCCAGAGCTTCATCGGCCTCGGGGTCAGGCTCATCCGGCGGCGACCGGCCGATTAATCAAACCACAACCATCAGGAGCGCCACGGACGCCTCGAAGGACGTCAGCGTCAGACGGTGGAAATATGACGCTGACCTTAAGTCCGCTTCCTGTAAAAGCTCAAAAAGAGAAAAATCTAAGCAGACAGAACAACTTAAAGCCCCAAACGAAGGACGCGTCCGCGGTGACGAACTGCCGGCTTCGCTCCGCGCTCGTTAGTTGGACTCAATGAGATTATCTCAACCCTGGGCTGATGTTGAAGGATGGATCTCAGACCCCGGCGGCTCCTTAAATCAGATGTCCCGACTCCAGGAAACACGATTATGCTGAAGACTGATGGAGGCAAGGATGCTAACGTGGACTGATGGTGATGATCTGAAGCTTTCTGAAGCCGTTAGAGGTTTAACTGGACGCCGGGGTCTGAATAATTTAGCAGGCCGAGCGGGATGCGGATCCTGGAGGTCTGTGTGAGTCCACATGGTGCTGAAGTCTAAACGGAGGCTTCTCTGGACTCTCTCAGGGTTTTATGGTTTTAACAGCAGACTGGCCGATGACCTGCCGTCAAACGTGAATTATTGAACGGGACCGAGGGCCCAAGGGTTCAGGGTCCCTGAGCCGGACTCTGAATGATGATCTCAGTCTTTTAAAGGAAAAGTTTGGGGAAATGATTAAGTTTGTCAGAGGGTTCTCAACTAACAAATGGAATAAATAAAACAAGTAAAAGAGAATAAACACTTTTATTCACCGCGCTGCAGCGACCACTGAAGTTATGACCACAAACATTATTAAATTCATGAGCTGAACCTGAACGTGTCTGTTCTCGGTTTGCTCGGTGATGTCATTCGCTCTGCAGGAGACCGTAACGTTTCTCACGCTCGTTGCAGGTTCATCGCCGTCTTGATCCCTCTCAACTACAACAGGAAGCACGTGGACCTGCGGCAGGCGGTCCTCCTGTCCGCCACGTGGATCCTGGCCCTGGCCGTGGCCTCGCCCGTCATGTTCGGCATCAACAACGTGCCCGGCCGCGACCCCAGCGAGTGTAAACTGGAGAACGACGACTACGTCCTCTACTCGTCCGTGTGCTCCTTCTTCATCCCGTGTCCCATCATGCTGCTGCTCTACTGCGGCATGTTTCGCGGCCTCCGGCGTTGGGAGGAGGCGCGTAAAGCCAAGCTCAGGAACAGCATCCAGGCCTGCCGCAAGCTGCAGGAGGCCGCCGCCTCGCTGCCGCCGCTGGCCTCGCTGCCGCCGCCGCTGCCCCCCATCATAGAGCGGGAACTGACGGACGCTCCGGATGAGCCGTCCACCTTCCCGTCCGCGGACCGCCCCTTTCAGCCGTCCCACCGCAAAGACGGCCCGGTGCCGACCGTGAGCTTCGCGGAGATCAGGTTCAACCCGGACCCTCGCCGGAGGAAAAGGGCCAAGATCAACAGCCGAGAGAGGAAGGCCATGAAGGTGCTTCCTGTCGTCGTGGGTGAGTCACACATCACACGAGGCTGGATTAGGACCAAGTCCAGGGATTAAAAGGTCCACAGAACAATTTCAGATGAAACTCATTCATCTTTGCAAAAACTTGTAAATTGAAGGTCCCGGGACCTCGAGCGAAGACTTATATACTGAAGGCTTCACCTCCACCTCTGATGTTCAGAGGCTCTAACGCACCAGTTGGAGAAGACCAGCCTATTAATAGCAGCCAGCGCCGGCCCTAATGCGTAGAAGTGCTTCCCTTTAGCACACAGCAGCTAATCCCGCAGCTCCTTAATCTGAAATCCAATTATTGCGTAAGGGTCGGTCGGACGCGACTCTCAGCGTGCTGCTTCGTTACGTTGGGGCGGAGCTTAACGAAGTTAACCAACAATAACGTTCCCGACCAATCAAACATTTTTATAAATGAGCTGAAGCTCTGATTATTGGCTGGCTGATCGGGTGGACACCAGGGAGCAGGGCTGATCGATCAGTAGGTTATTGATTGATAAGAAAGCTAATTTCTGTGTAAACAGTGATTTAGGCTTAGAGCTTGGTAGGTACATGGGCCGGTCAGTAGGTAGGAACATAGGTATGTAAATTGAGATAAACAGGTAGACTGGCTGATAGGTAGATGGTACAATGGTAGACTACGTTAGGAGGTCGGTGTGTGTAGGCCGGCCGTGGGACATAACCGAGTCCGGTTCCTGGTTCTGTCCGACCACGGTCTGACCGCTGACTCCTCCCCCAGGTGCCTTCCTGTTCTGCTGGACTCCCTTCTTCGTCCTGCACACGATGCGAGCTCGCTGCCGGGACTGCCACGTCCCGCCGGCCCTGATGAGCGTGGTGACGTGGCTCGGCTACGTCAACAGCGCCCTGAACCCCGTCATCTACACCGTCTTCAACACGGAGTTCAGGAACTTCTTCAAAACGTTCCTGCACCGCTGCTGCCGCTAGGACTGCGCCGCCACCGCCGCCGTATGGACGATTACTGACGGCACAGCGGCTGCAGGAGACGTTCGATTTGTGTCTCTGGTCTTCGTTTGTTTCCTTCCTTCACCAGGTTTTCATTTCTCTGACGACGGCAAAGTTCGTCCACGTCTACATCACAGAACCCGGGAGGAACGATTTTATACGTGGAAATTCATCTTTTCAGAATAAAAGTTTTCATTAAAATGCAGTTTGTGCCTTTGTGGTGCAGCTCAGCAGACCGTGCAAAGCTGCAGCAGGTCTAAAGTTTAGGTGATGTCAAACACCCAGTCATCACTGGTCCCTGCAGGATCCGGAGCTCCTCAGGGTCACGTGAAGGTCCTCAAAGTCCACGAAGCATTAGAAGCTTCTCAGCAGATTTAAGAGCCTGAGGCTCAGGACAGACCGGCAGCATTCACAGCTCAGGTGAGTCGGGGGGACGGAGATGCAGCAGAATCAAACCAGGTCTGAGTTTATGGTGTCGACGGATCACCTGAGCGTCAGCACTCAACGTGGTCCTGCAGTTTCCCTCCCAGACTCAAGATGGACGAATTATAACTTCATTAGTGAAACATCTGAGGTGAACGTGACAGATTAAGATCTTTAAAAAGTTCCTGATATGTTCCATGATGTTGTTTTAGATATTTTTATTTATTTATTTCTGATCCTTTCCAGATTATTTTGTATTAAAAACCTTTAAATCTCGACCGCGTGAATCATAACAAACACACCAGCCTAACATGCAGAAAAGACGAGGGCGGGTTTCATCCAATGTCTCCGACCTTTATTTGACCTCAGTGACTGACTTTGACTTCAATCAGCGGATGAAGAGTTAAAAAACGCGAGGAAAATATTTAATGTCCACGAGAGACGAGCGTGAAAAACCACTACGAAGTGACGGATCCACATGTGGTGAAGAACGTCGTAGCTGCGGGTCGAAAACCCGAAGGTCGTCTGGTCTTTGCGATCGCGTCTCCATGTCGAGAAACGAGTTCTGTCCGGTTTCCGCTCGCGCGCGGTTTCGGCGTCACGCGGTTTCCTGGTTCCCGACGCCGAAGTTCGGCCGATCGAGCCGTGAACTCGGCCAGATCGGGTTACGTGCAGATCTCGGACCCCGTCCCCGTTCTGGTCCCGGTCCCACTTTCACAATAAAAGCGCCGGTGTGGAACAAAACGCTCTCCTTCCTGTCCCCACGCGAGGACTTCCTGTCCGCGGCCCCGCCTTCATTTCACCTTGTCCGCATCCACGGCCGCCATTGGCTCCTCCTCCTGGACGGCCACGCCCCCCGCCGCCTGGCAGCAGGTGTGCTGGTGATCCTTCCAGTCCTGCGGGGACAGAAGCAGCTTTTAGGACCAAAGAGACGTCTGGACGGCGGCGGACGTCCAGGTGAGACCCACCTTCCTCTGGCAGAAGGCGGAGCAGTAGTTCACCTTACGACAGCCGGTGCACTCGCTCATCGCCACGCGACCGCAGTTCACACACATCTGCTGCAGGGGCAAAACACACACGGGCCAGTTCACAGTAACGCACAATCCCTCCTGTATGATGTCGTTTCACCTGGATTATTTAATCTGCGGGGATTATTTCTCAGAACCTACGTTGATGATGAGCTCGGTGATGTCGGAGCTTCTCTTCATCTCAGAGTCGTCCGTCGGCTGAAAGGAAATCTGGCTCTGAAACGACTGAGTGAAACCACACACACACACACACACACACACACACACACACACACACACACACAGACACGCACACAGGTCAACAGGTGACTCCACCTCTTCTCTTACGAGCGTCCTGATCAGAACTATTAGCTGAGGGAGGGGGCGGAGCTGAGAATGACACTGCTGCCTGTCAATCACACCGTGGCCACGCCCCCGACACCTACCCTGCTTCCTGGTGTTTTCTCCTCTTAATGGATCAAAATGTGTGTGTGAGTCTGTGTGTTTCTGTGTGTTTCTGTCTGTGTGTGTCCTCACCTCCTTCCTGCCTCCCTGACCTTTGACCCCTGGCGTGTCGCCCGTGGAGCTCTTGGCGTGTTCGATCAGCACCTTCAGCTGCTGGACGTTGCTCAGCAGCGTGTTGGCGAGCTCCTCCAGGTACAGCCACGTGTTCTTCTGGCCGTCGCCCGCCGTCGGCCCCGCCCCTCCGACGGGCGCCGCCTCCAGCCCGCCCACCAGCCCCGCTGACGGGGGGGACGCCGCCGCCGCTGTCGTCGTCACCGCCATCTTGGCCTGGATGGGCTGAGGAGTCACGGCCAACGCTGGCAGCGCCGTCAGCACTGAGAGGAAGAGGAGGAGGAAGAGGAGGAGGAGGAGGAGGAAGGAGGGGAGGAGGAGGAGGAGGAGGAGGAGGAGGAGGAGGAGGAGGAGGAGGAGGAGGAGGAGGAAGAGGAGGAGGAGGAGGAGAACAAATCATCAGCACAGATGTTTCTTCCCATCATGCTCTGCTGCAACAGATGTTTTCATTATTGATTAAAGGTTTGTTAGCAGTGGATCCAAGTGGCTGATCAATGATCAGAACTGTTGCTAATTTTCTAATCGATCGATGAACCTGCTGCGTTTGTTCCATTTCATTAATAAAACAGTAATTATTGAACGTGAGGACAGACTGCGATCGTTTTATTGATTAATCTTTGTGTCGGCTCCTCCCTGACGCCCCCCCGCGCCGTGTGATTGGACGACCGGCGGCTCATGTATCGAACGCTTGCTTCAGGTTCGGCAAATGAAAGGCGGCGTGAGAAACCGGGTCATCGGTGTGCGTGTCGTCCACACGTTCACCGCGACCCACATACAGGAAGTAACGGCTGGGGACCGGGCCGGAAATAACCACACATCCATCTCATGATTCAACACGTCCCGTGTGTGTGTGTGTGTGTGTGTGTGTAAGTGTGTGTGACAGACCAGGAGAGGTGTAAAGTTGTGATGAAGATGAAGGAGCCTCTGTTTATTTTCATCTTCAGGCAGAAGCAGCTGCAACAAACCATTTACCTCTGAGAACACACACACACACACACACACACACACACACACACACACACACACACACACACACACACACACACACACACACACACACACACACACACACACACACACACACACACTCACAGGCCCAGGGTGCTTCATTAACCTCAGGGTGAAGGACGGAGAGACAGTCCTGACAGCTGCATCACAGCCGAGTGTGTGTCTGTGTGTGTGTGTGTGTGTGTGTGTGTGTGTGTGTGTGTGTGTGTGTGTGTGTGTCTCCCGGCCTCTCAGCCAATCAGAACAGCCGCAGCGACGGTAAAAAAGGTCCAAAGATCAGTGACGTCCTGACAACATCATCAGTTTGTTTGTTTGTTTGTCAGCTGATCGTAACATAAACAATCAGAGAGCGTTAATTAATGTTTTGTTTGTCCCACCTGTCAGTCACAGCAGTGAGGAGCTCTCTGATTGGTCCTCCACAGAGGAGAAGGTGGACAAACGGGACGTCTCATTAGTCGCCCACAGTCGCCCTCTCCTGAGAGCTCATTACAGCCACACCGGCCAATCAGAGCGCCCGACAGGCTGTGATGGGCAGGCGGCGGTTCAGCCGCAAAGCAGGGGATTGTGGGAAATCGCTCTTTTAGACCATGGGGGGGGCAGGAAGGTTCTCGTTTATATCATTTAATAAAATCAAATATGATGTCATAATATAATTTCTATAATATAATAATAATAAAATATATAAACTGTCCCAGAGAAGGGTGAGGGGGTGGAGCGGGATTGATCATGTGATCAGTTTCCTGTCAGATTGGCTCTGACGGACAGGTGTGTGTGTGTGTGTGTGTTTGTGTGTGGCAGGGGTCAGAGGTCGGAGAGGACGATACCTGCAGTGCTGGCGAACACCTCGCTCTGCGCGGAGCCTTCGGAGATGATGGCCGCCGCCGTGGCGTCGCCCGCCGGGGCGCGGTCAAAGGTCAGGGCGCCGGAGGCTGTGAACTGCGCCGCCGGGGACACGGTGACTGGGGGGGGGGGGCGATCACATATCATCAATTACAATAAATCAATACAGATTTTAACTCACTCGGGGGTCACCTGACGTACACGTGGTCCCGGGGCTCAGCGTGATGCTTTTGGTGACAGGAAGTTCCTTCTTGGGGGGGACGACCGGAGGATCCGTGTCCTTCTTCCGTCTCTTGTAGGGGACGAAGAGGCGGACGGGTCCGGTCTGAGCGGGACAGACGGACGTCAGCGCGCACGACATCGACACGTCCAGACCGAAAATCAAACCGAACTTTACCATGCCGATGGTCTCCGCCGCCAGCGCGTCTCCGTCCTTGGGACACTGCAGGGGGACGGAGACAGGGGGACGGAGACAGAGGGACGGAAACAGAGGGACGGAGACAGGGGGACGGAGACAGGGGGCGGAGACAGAGGGACGGAGACAGACAGACTTTGCGTCAATGAAGCCGTCAGCTGAAGCTTCCAGAACATCCAGAACCGAGACACACGTGATTCTGGAAACGTTCCTTCACTCTGTAAAGATCCAGGTCCAGTGATTTCTACTTCCTGGTCCGTGGCCGAGCAGAAGAAGAAGAAACCTGATCGAACGATTTAATAATTGATCTCTGATTTAATAAACTGACTAGATTAGATTAGTTTCCGCCTGTTATAATAAACTCAAATTAGAAGTGACGTCCAGATTTAAACACCTGTTTTCACCTGGCGGTTCCGGTAAGAAGCCACCGGCCCGGGTGGGACAGACCCAGATCCACACGTGGACCCGGTGATCGGACCCGTTTGGGACATTTTAGGGGAAAGTCCTTCAGATCGACTCACCGTCGTCAGGTCGTCACAGCAGGCGGCGCAGGTGCAGGAGGCGGCGTGGGGGTTCAGGATCCGCTCCTGGACACACAGACAGTCAGCGCCGCTGTGTAGTACTGCAGCGGGAGTACTGTGTACTCATACTGCGTACTAGTACTGCAGGGGCGGTGTACCTGTATGAGGCAGAGCAGAGGGCGGCCGGCGTAGCGGATGCTCCTCTTCCAGTCTTTGCTGCTCGCTCTTCCTGCCAGACCCTCGAACTCGGTGGGAGTGAACCACTGCTGGTTGTGTTTGATGCAACGGCCTTTACCGCCTGAACACACACACACACACACACACACACACACACACACACACACACACACACACAGTCAGAGAGGGTAACAAGTGGACACACCCACCCGAGAATGAGACGTGAGTTATTTCAGCCACAGTCGCTCTTTAAGACAAAGACAGGAAAAGTCTCTGGTGTTTTAAAACATATTTATGTTTATATTTATATTTATCAGTATAATATGAATAATTATATTAAAGTCTGGTTTCTGTCCTGGTTTCAGTCCTGGTTTCTGTCCTGGTTTCTGTCCTGTTTAACCTGAAAGCTGCTGTATGACACAGTCCAGCCGATCACCTGATCCCAGTCGGTTCTTGTACAGGACCCCGCTGGTGTTCCTGCAGCGGACCGGCAGCTCGTTGTTGTAGACCGACGGGTCCCAGTTGTACTTGGAGCAGGACTCTTTGTCCTGGGGTGGAGTCAGGGGGGTGGGCGAGGTCTGCGGGCCTGAGGGCGACGCCACGGGACGAAACAAACACACACGGGTCAGACTCGGGGACGTCACCGTCCGTCCAGGTTTGAACCGACCTGGTACACACACACACACACACACACACACACACACACACACACACACACACACACACACACACACACACACACACACACACACACACACACACACACACACACACACACTCACACACACACACACACACACACACACACACACACAGGCACACACACACACACACACACACACACACACACACACACACACACACACACACACACACACACACACACACACACACACACACACACACACACACACACACACACACACACACACACACACACACACACACACACACACACACACACACACACACACACACACACACACACACACACACTCACGTACCGGGTGCGATGGCGGTGGCAGACTTGAGACCAGCCGCCTCCACGATGCTGCCGTCCGTGTGAACCACGATCAGAGTGGCCTTCTGGGTACTGAGACCTTCACCCAGCTGGAGGGTCGTCCTGCCACTCTGCACACACACACACACACACACACACACACACACACACACACACACACACACACACACACAGTCAGGGCTGACCCTGGGCTGTGAGGGCGGGCGGTCGCGTGTCGACCCACCAACACGTGCTCGGGCAGGCTGCCTGACGTGGCGACGGTCGTGGTGAAGACGTTGTCCTCTGCGGCCTGGACGTCCCCCTCTGTCACAGACGTCACCTCTGACCAGCAGGGAGAGCTTCAGTCAGTCAATCAATCAATCAATCAATCCATCAATCAGATCAAGAGATTTCCTATCAACCTTTACGTGATTATTATTAAAACAGTGCAGATAACTGACTGGTCCGCTGGCGACACCACCTGGCCAGCAGAGGCAGTTCACCGAACCACGTTCAATACGCGACATTTTAACGTAACTTGACGTCACTCGTCGTAACTCGAGTCATAAGTCAGACGATCATGATCGGTACCGGCCGCTCCTCACGTCATCGGAACACAAACCAAACCCCGGATCGATCCGGTCCAGGTTCGGCCTGCACACCGAGTCTAAAAGTTGGACTTCATTCCCACAAACGTGGTTTTCACGGACGCCGAATTCATCAACACGCAACGTGTGTGTCGGCAGAACGCGTGTGACGTGACGTAACAACGCGCGTCACGTCGGTCCCGCGTGGTAAAATATCTTCAGACACAAGTGAACGGAGTTCGGCGCGCACGCAAAGTTGCGGTGTAACGCAAACAGGAAACAGAAACGTTTGTTTTCATGCGCGGGTCGGCCCGACAAACGTCTCCACCGCCCCCGGTCCAAACTCCGACCGGCACCGTCTCGGTTTTGTATTTTAGCGCCACCCCGCCAGCCGCGGCCTCCCGCGAGCTAAAGCCCGCCTCACCCGCGAACGCCGCCTCGGCCTCGTCCGGGTTCGGCAAGGACTCGGCTCCCATGTCGATGTTTTCCGGTTCGGCGATCACGGCCATCGTGGCGACTTCGGCCTCCGACTCGGTATCCGAGCCCGCTCCGTCCGCCGGCGGCCCGCCGAGGGGCGGTTCGTCGAGCCCGAGCGCCTTCGTGGCCGAGTCCGCTTCGTCCATTCTCTCCGACGAACGACAACTGCCGAAAGTGAACGATCGGCAGACGGGGCAGAGCGGGGTCCGAGCGGAGCCGAACCCGGCCCGAACCGGAGGAAGACTGCGAGAGGGGAAACCAATCGCGATAATCGATCAATTTATGATATTTCACGCGCGAAATTAACGTGAAACGCGGGAGAATGAGCGGAGCTGAGGCGGAGAGGA
Source organism: Psettodes erumei (assembly GCA_016785225.1). Lineage (NCBI taxonomy): Eukaryota > Metazoa > Chordata > Actinopteri > Pleuronectiformes > Psettodidae > Psettodes > Psettodes erumei. Next base: position 316,615 of record JAFBJZ010000954.1, read on the forward strand.
CGAAGGAGCCCGACTGTTTGTGTTGGGGGTTTTTTTCACCAAGCGAAGCGATGCGCCGGAGACTGCCGGAAAGACTCGAGTCCACCCGAAGCCACACGGCGGACTGCTGTGGGTTTAAGAGTACACAGGAGAAAATCCGTAACACACAGTTTGTGTAGTATGATTAACTTTTATATGATAATCGGTTTCTTACCTGAATACGTCACATGTTAAAATGTGAAGTGACTCTGATGTGATAATTTTATCATTTATTCTCATTTAGCTGTAAAAATAAAATCTGTCAGTCACTGTAAATATGATCAAGTGTAACCACATTTCTTACCAAAGATTAGTCATAAATATTGAAACATAAACAATAATACTGTCACACTGAATCACATGAAAAACGAGCAATTATTCAAAGTTCCACAATTAAAACCATTTATTGCAGGTGTATTATTATTATTAATAATAATAATAATAATAATAATAAAAAAATCTCTGCTGGAATGTGAACATAGAGAAAGGAAACTCTTTTTAAATCTCCCTCAGTCCCTTTAATGAATAATTAAAAAAGACAAAGCTCTGCTGTAACCCTGACCAGAACAACATTTAACCCTAATAATTAAAATGCTGCCAACACGGTTGCTGAACTAAAACTGCTCATTAACATAAACCAGTAGTTGTTAAACATTCCTCCTCCCAGCTCCACACCACAGACGACCTGGCAGACGTTACCAACAGAGTTTCTGCTCCTCAGACACTTTACTGTTTCTGTATTGATGGGAAAGTGAATTCATGTCAGACCAACGTTTCCTGATGTATCTGCAGACGTCGTGCTAACAGCTGCAGTATTTTGGTTTATGATGAACATTTTTAAATTTGTAAGTGCTGCTGTAAATGACTGTGAGATCTGAGACACATTCTCTTTAATGAACCTCATGTTGTGGGGGCAGGTTCTCCAGTCTATCGCTTCCTGCTGTGGCATCATTCCCACCTGCAGCCAGGCTCCGCCCTCTCTGCCCATATTAGGACTTCCTGGCTTGCAAACAAAAAGGCCGAAGGCGTCGTCGAGCTGAAAACCCTGAAGCCCTTGTGTTTTTGTTGTCGTCCAGCATCGCCCGTGTCCGACACCCCCTCACAATTCAACACAAAGTTTTCTGTCTGCTTCCTCTTTGTTGTCTCACTGTCCAATAAAAACAGTCCTCTACTGCGCAGGAAACCCACAGGGAGGAGTCAAGTCCGTCAGATACGACATCCGGGTCAGAACTTCTAACGTCAGCGTTGGATCCTGGAGACCAGGTAGTAGAGCAGGAAGAAGACCAGGACCAGGCCGACGGACACGTAGCAGAGGATGCGGCGATTGTCTCTGCTGGACCGGACCATGGTGGAGAAACGCTTCACGCTGCCGCTCAGCAGGCCCGTCGCACTCAGGAAGTTGGAGTCCTGAAAGGAACCGGAGAAGAGGAAGGAGGGAGAAGGTTGAACGGAGGAGCAGGAGTGACGGCCTGAGAGCTGGAACATGCTCCTTCACGTTAAAAAAAGATGCTGACCCACCATGTTGTCCAGATACTCGTTCTGATCGTCGGCCTCTCTGTCGATGTCGTACGCCAGCTGTGACACAGAGAGATTCATGTTTTAAAGACAGACAGCGGTTCTGATTCACGTCAGGCTGTATGTGTGAACTCTGATGAGGTGTGTGTGTGTGTGTGTGAACTCTGATGAGGTGTGTGTGTGTGTGTGTGTGTGTGATCTCTGATGAGGTGTGTGTGTGTGTGTGTGTGAACTCTGATGAGGTGTGTGTGTGTGTGTGTGTGTGTGTGTGTGTGTGTGTGTGTGTGTGTGTGTGTGTGTGTGTGTGTGTGTGTGTGTGTGTGTGTGTGTGTGTGTGTGACTCACAGATTTCAGTCTGGACACTTTGGACGCCAGGTTCTCAGCCAGCCGTTTGTTTTCGGCGTCCAGCATGTCGTCCACGGAGCCGTGACCTGGGCGGACACAAACTGGGTTAGAGAGCCGCTCTGTGTGCAGGAGGGGGCGGGCACGCTCGGTTCATCAGGCCGCCCCCGTTCAAAACTTAACGTTGGTTCAACCTCTCAGTTCACAGCTAGCAGCTTCCTGGTTAGCGGCAAGCTAACTCTGAAGCTAGTTAGTTTTAACCCTGAAGTTACTTAGCGGCTAACTCTGAAGCTAGTTAGTTTTAACCCTGAAGTTACTGAGCGGCTAACCCTGAAGCTAGTTAGTTTTAACCCTGAAGCTAGTTAGCCCCTGGCTAAGTCGAAGGCTCGTCTTCCTCTCGGCTCGCGGAGCAGCGACCGGCGGAGCCCGACGTTAAAACCCGCCGGTCGCCCGGTCCGTCACGGCGCCGCAGCGTCGGTTCGGTGCCGCCGCAGACCCGTTAACGGCCGAACACCGAGAAGTGAATACGTGTCAAGACGAACGATACCTCTGTTCCAGTCCGCCATGTTGGTGAATGACGTCACGATCAGCTGTTTTCAGACTTTGTGTACACGTGACCGCCCATCTTCCTCATTTTATTTTTTTTTTTTATAAAATGTGCTGATTTGTTTTTATTGATGATGACGGGGATTTAATATCTCACTTGTTTTTGACCAAATTTTATTTATTTATTATTTATTCACAAATTGAAAACTCTTAATCCAAACAAATACTTTAAGTAAAAAATTACATGAGTGATTTTATTATTTGCTATTTTTTAGCTATTAGTCCCCTGTCGTATTTACACAAATGATAAAGATGTTGTTCAGTAAAGTTCTTTAAAGTAAAAAATAAAAAATATGGATGAATTTGTGCTGACTATGAGCGACCACTGGGTGGAACCCATGTACAGTTTATGATGGTCTGATCTGTCCAATGAGTCTGAAGACATGAGACATGTTTATTGATCCCAGTTGTGGTAAATTCACTTGTCAATCTTTAATCTGCTGCTGTGATAGTCCCCCTTAGAGTGTGGGGTCAAAGGTCACTTCAGGGTGTGTGTGTGTGTTCAGTTAATCCTCCAGTTTCTGTTTGCATGTGTGCGGCACGTCATCCTGAATCACTGCTGCTCAGAGGGTGGGGGGCAGGGAGGTGTGTGAGTCTGTAACCACAGGACCAGGACAGATCCCAGTCGGCTGGTGCCAGGCTGGTGCTGCTGTGGGAGGTTCACTGATGACCAGGGGTGGTGGTGCAAAGTTCACTGACTCCCTGTCTCCAGGTCTACGTCTTCCCCTTAAGTCTGTCGAGACCCGGGGTGTCCCTGTCAGCAGGAGGAGCTGCAGTAGGTTTTGACCCTCTGTGTGTAGACCCTATGTGTGTAGACCTGGTGTGTGTGGATCCTGTGTGTGTAGACCTGGTGTGTGTGGATCCCGTGTGTGTGGACCTGGTGTGTGTGGACCCTGTGTGTGTAGACCTGGTGTGTGTGGACCCTGTGTGTGTAGACCCGTTGTGTGTTGACCCGGCTTGTTTAGACTCGGTGTGTATAGACCTGGCTTGTGCAGGACTGTTGTGTGTAGACCCGGCTCGTGCAGACCCGTTGTGTGTAGACCCGGCTCGTGCAGACCTGTTGTGTGTAGACCCGGCTCTCTGTGGTGCTCTACACACACCGGGTCTGTGTAGACCCGGTTTGTGCAGACCCGGTGTGTGTAGACCTGTTGTGTGTGTGGACCCGGCTTGTGCAGACCCGGCTCGTGCAGACCTGTTGTGTGCAGACCCGGTGTGTGTAGACCAGTTGTGTGGACCCGGCTCGTGCAGACCCGGCTCGTGCAGACCTGTTGTGTGTAGACCTGTTGTGTGTGTGGACCCGGCTCGTGCAGACCTGTTGTGTGTAGACCTGTTGTGTGTGTGGACCCGGCTCGTGCAGACCTGTTGTGTGTAGACCTGTTGTGTGTAGACCTGTTGTGTGTGTGGACCCGGCTCGTGCAGACCCAGCTTGTCCCTCTCGGCAGGAGGAGCTGCAGCAGCAGTCTCTGTGGCGCTCACTGAAGCCACAGATTGTCTAATTAGATTAAGCGAGGCTTTCCTCAGATAATCATTTAGCCAGCTCCTGTTTTTTCCTCCGATGGAGCGCTGCTTGTGACTGTGAGCTCGCTGAAGGTCAAATCAAATTTCCTGGACAACGGGCTGGTTTTGGGAGTAAAACTGCCGTGTTGGAGCCGGACTGCAGACCGCGGGACGAGGAGCCGCGTGGCCGGGTTATGGGCTGTTTCTGGAGCAGTGTGTGCGACGCCGCTCGGGGTAACTGGACTAACACCTGCTGCTGCTAACAGGAGGCGATGGGGGAAGTTTCTGTAAGTGAAGCCTTTCTGCTGCCGGTCCTGAGCGGGGGTGCTCGGTGTGTTTGGGTGGTTTCTGAGTTTATCCAGCTCTTAAACACGCAGCTTTAGGTTCATGTGGTGATTAGTTCTCTTGTGTTTGTGCAACAGACAAATTCTGCAATGAAAAATCCAAATTACCGTGTTGCTGCTTCTGTGACAAAATAATTTTGTGCAGTTGTGTTTCCTCTTGTGAACTGAATCTTTACGTGTGTGTGAGTTTGGACTGATAAAGGTTTAGTTTTTGTGTCTCGGGCCCGTCCACCTTTTCTTTCTCCCCCTTCAGCCCTTAAACTGGCTCCCTCGCTCAGATTAAGGCTCGGCTGACTGATTGACACAGATTACATCTGAAGGCACAGAGGTCACAACCTGTGAGCAACAAAGGCTTTTAATTCACACACCAACGCGCAGTCAGGAAATCTGAAATCACACATTTATTTAACTGTGGTGGAGCAGCAGAGCGTCAGCTGGGTGGAGGTCGGGTCAGTCACCTTGATCGATTCGGGCTTCTCACTCATACAGGAGGTGATTAACAGTGATGAGGTGAGACCATGTAACAGGCGTGAAACCAGACACGTACGTGTTGAGTTTGATCAGGAGTTTCACACAAACTGAACACACTTTGAAACGGTGTGTGTTTGTCACCCCCCGGCCCGAGGACAATCTGGTCTTAGCTTGTTCTCACGCTGAGTCCTGAGGTCCTGACGGGTCGGACGTGGACCGTGGAATTTTATTTGTTTGATGTTCAGGAAGTTAAACTCCAGCTCATAAAGTCACATTCAAAATGTAATGGTGACTAATTGATAAATGGTCTGTGTAATTTTTCACTTGGATCCTATCAGGAAACGACAGAATACGATGTGATTTCAAAGCATCAACATTCCAAGAAATGGAATAAAGTACTAAATCCTTCTCACTTTGTTGATGCTGAACGTTTTGGCAGAAATGATTTAATCTGAGTGAAGTGATTCAAAAAAACCCTGGTGTGTAATCCTCCGAGGACGTGACCTCGGTGTCACAACTGTTTCTACACCCTCAGAGTTTGTGTTTGTTTCCTGTCTGAAACAACCTGATGTTTCTCCACCCCCACCCACAGTCACAGAGTCCCCGTCAGGGCACATCTGCACCTCAGGCCCACCTCTGAGTCAGCGTTGTTTCGGGAAGGCCTCCGTCGAGTCCCGGGGGAGGAGACATGGCCGGTAACTCTTTCCGCGGGTCCAAACATGGCCGACGCAACGAGGCCAACCACGAGGCGGAGTTCAGCTGCTCGCCGCAGGAGCTGCGCTCGCTCATGGAGCTGAGAGGCCCGGAGGCGCTGGCCAGCATCCAGAAATGCTACGGAGACGTCAACGGGCTGTGCGCCAGGCTGAGGACGTCGCCTATCGAAGGTAAACTCTGCAGAAGTGACTCACCCCCCCCCCCGGTGTGGACACCAACAGAGGACATTTAAAGTTCAGGCGGTGCATCGGTCCGGCCTGAGGGACCGCTGACTGTGTGACGGTCAAAGTCGACCGTGACCTGCGGCCTCTGGTGATCCAACCTCTCGTCCGCTTCGGGACAATGTGACATGAACGCAGTCTGTATATACGACTTTTAAATTAATTATTCATCCAAATTCAGAGCAGCAGGAGGACAAAAATCATTTAGCTTGTTGTTTCTGAGGCCGAATGTTGTAGCGGTTTGTCCAGCATCAGAAGTGAGCTGATCGTTCAGGGGGGAATAAGCTGGATGCAGCCGACCCGTGTAAAACACAGTTTGGTTTCTTTCATTATTGTCTCAGTTGATTCCAGTAGCCGACATCAACCTGACGTGTTATTGTTTGACTAAAGGGCCGTGACGTCACCGTCTCAGTCTTTCCCAGGGGACTCGGTGCATCTCAATGGACTCGGTGCGTCTCAATGGACCGATATGTCTCATGCTGACCAACGCACAATGGACACGATTGTCTCAGTGGACTCAGTGTCTCCTGGTGACATTTCCCTCCTCATCATTAATTCACTCGGTCCGTCCGTCTCAGGAGACACATTCAGTGGTTGGACTCCTGCTGACAGAGAGAAGTGAAATGTCAGCAGCAGCTTGAAATCTGTGGAAAATCCATCACGCTGCGTCCGCTGTGTGTGTGTGTGTGTGTGTGTGTGTGTGTGTGTGTGTGTGGAGGGGCATTAAGTGTAAGGGGCATTACCTTTCAGTGTAAATCCCACTCACTTAAAAGCACTGAGCATGCTCAGCACTGAGTTTCATTACCAGACAGCGTGAAACAGAAGAGCTGGGTTAGAAAACAGTCGCTAAGATTGTTTAGCTTGTACATGTCCCAGCGTGTCCACATGTCCCGGCGTGTCCACATGTCCCAGCGTGTCCACATGTCCCAGCGTGTCCACAGGGACGTGCACATGTCCGAACACGTCCCTCTGCTCCACAGAGGACATCATGTCTGCTCTCTGGTCCCAGACAACAGAGACAAACACCAGACGTGAAAAAAACTATTTAACAATAATGATAATAAATTGTGAAAAACTACATTAAGATTATTTCCTGGTAACTTCCTGGTTGTTAAGCTAACGACTCTGTTTTTTCTCACGTTAAAGATTCAAATGTTTCTTAAAATGAACTTCATGTTAGCTTAACAGCACGTTAACGTTAGCTTAACAGGAAGTGAAGCTAACATCTGATTTTCTTACATTAAACGTCAAAATATTTCTTTAAAATGAACTTCCTGTTAGCTCAACGGGACGTTAACAGTTAGCTCAACAGGAAGTGAAGCTAACGTCTCCTTTTCTCTCACCTTGAAGGTCAGAACGTTAACTTTAAGCTAACTTCCAGTGTCAAAGGAAAGACGATGACGTTGTCTGTTTCCTGCCGTAGGTCTGGACGGAAACTCGGAGGACATCAGCAGAAGGAGGAAGGAGTTTGGACAGAACGTCATCCCTCCAAAAAAGCCAAAAACCTTTTTGCAGTTAGTGTGGGAAGCCCTGCAGGACGTCACGCTCATCATCCTGGAAGTGGCAGCCGTCATCTCACTCGGCCTTTCTTTCTACCGACCGCCCGACGCTGAGCGGCAGAGTGAGTTCATCTTTTCTTTAAGACCAAACCTTCACACCTCCAGATGAGTCTGTTACGGGGATGTTGTCGTTTCGTGTGTTCGGCACGTGTGTCACAGGATCATCACATGTGACATGACAGCGTCAGACGTGCTCACAGTCAGAGCGCAGCGTGCCAGACACGTGAGCCGAGTCAACGCTCATTTCTAATCAAACCAATCATTACAATCACGGGAAGTTTCGTGGTCCAAAGTTAGAAACCTGGACGCTCCTGCTGAGGTCAGAGGTCACGACCTGCCAGGCTGCGCTGCTGGAAGGTGCGTATAGAAGCCGGGGAACTAAACCTCCACCGTGTCATCCCGGCTCAGACTGCGGCAGGGCGGCCGGCGGCGTGGAGGAGGAGGGCGAGGCGGAGGCCGGGTGGATCGAAGGTGCCGCCATCCTGCTGTCCGTGGTGTGCGTGGTCCTGGTGACGGCCTTCAACGACTGGAGCAAAGAGAAGCAGTTCCGCGGCCTCCAGAGCCGCATCGAGCAGGAGCAGAAGTTCACCGTGGTCCGTGGGGGGCAGGTGATCCAGATCAACGTGTCCGAGATCGTCGTCGGAGACATCGCACAAGTCAAATACGGTGAGAGAAAGGGCGTGTGCAGATCTGTAGCTTCAAACTGGTTCAGTTTACGCTGAGAGAGAAAATCAAACCTGTGTCAGTCTCAGATAGTTCCTCATTTAAATCAGAATGTTTCTACCTTTATTCAGTGATATTTAAGCCTACGTTTGTCGTACCTGTGTTCGCAGGTGACCTCCTCCCCGCCGACGGCGTCCTGATCCAGGGCAACGACCTAAAGATCGACGAGAGCTCTCTGACCGGAGAGTCGGATCATGTCAAGAAGAGCATCAGCGAAGACCCCATGATGCTGTCAGGTGCAACAGATTACAGCTCACATTTCAAAATAATACGTAAAAGATAATGTTTTAAACATTTCACAAACTGAAGTAGAAAACAGAATCACATATTCCCTGACAGTCAGAAACACGTCAGATTTTGCTCGTCAGGACCAAAAGTGCAAATGAAAGTTACATCTGAAGGCAATTTGGATATCAGCGTGTTCTTGTGAAGGATTCATGACTCACGTCTCCTCCGAGTCCAAATGCTTATGGTTACACATATTTCTTTTTCCTAATTGAACAGTATAATCTCATTAGGTCACACAGCGTCTGAGGTGTGATCAAGTCCTTCCGCCCGTGACGTGAAGCGACTTTGACAAAACACGTCGCTCGCTTAAAGGAGCTGCAATCTTTTTAATGAGGCTCGACCTTCTCTCTCTCTCTCAGGTACCCATGTGATGGAGGGCTCTGGCAAGATGGTGGTCACCGCCGTGGGCGTGAACTCTCAGACCGGCATCATCTTCACGCTGCTTGGCGCCGGCGAGGAAGGTGATGGCCACCGCGAGGAGAAGTCTGAGAAGGAGAAGAAGAAGAAAGAGAAAGGGAAGAAGAAAGAGGAGCGGAAAAAGAAAGAGAAGAAGGAAAAGAAGAGTGAGTTCAGATTTCAGACGACATTTATGTGAACTTTCTTCCTTGGGGCTTCATAACTCGCCTCCTTCAGGGCAGCGGCCGGTTCAGCCTTTTGCTCTGTAGACCACCTAAAGATGTGGACGAGCATTTTAGAGTTAGACATCAGGATGTAGGTACCTGCAGGTACGTGGTTATCTGCGAGGTGAAAGGTCATGGAGTTAGTTCATTCATAAATGGCTGAACTGAACGTAATGACAAACCTTCAGCCTCTAATCTCTCCTGCTTCACCGGTTGCCAAACAAAACTTTAAAGATCAGAACTAATGTGTGTTGAACTAACTCACGGCTGCTGTGCGTGTGTTTTTCTTTTCACAGGTAAAAAAGATGACAAAGGCAAGAAAGGTGAGCAGCAGATGCTTGAGTACGAATGAATGCGAAGCTTCAGCTCACCTGCCCGTCAGCTTCAGTGTGTGCTGTGTTAGTGAGGCGCAGGTGCACAGGTGTGCTGAGCCCGGCTGATCTGCTGACGCTGACTGATGTTCGGTGTGCGGCGTCGTGTTAACTACCAGAGACAAATATGTGGTTCATTTATACACGTGGTAAAGCACCATATACACGCAGTATATATTGATGTGTGGAGGCGTGACTGCATGTTGACGCGTGTTTGACGGCTCAGAAGTTCCACATGATGATGTCCTGTGAACCGAGACCACGTGTACGGTCTGAGTTTGATTGGTCAATCAAATAGAAAAATCTGTTTTGATCAACAAGGGGAGGTACCGATCAGACTGGTCAGAGATCCTGCAGGAGATCTCCCGGTTCTCCGTGTGGTCCCTGCGGTCCCGCAGTCTGAGCAGAAGCAGCAGGTGCTCCTGACTCGGTTGATGGTGATTAGGACCAAGCAGATTATCGGCCTTAAGCTCGGCAGCTGCTTTCTTCTCCTGCCTGCTGCTGCCTGCCTGCCTGTCCACTAATAACCTCAATACTGAGCTGGGATCAGCGCACACTCACACACACACACACACACACACACGCACACACACACCTGCAGGTACCCTCACTCTGCGTCAGTGGACATGATTGGCCTCGTTTGCCGCAGACGTTTTGACATGTCATGACTCTCACTGTCGTGTGGCCCCAGTCCTTTCCTGGTCGTCCTGTCACTCAAAACCATAACAGCCCCCACGTGTTGACACGGCTCCTTCTGAGAAGATCCCATTTTACAATTCATGGTCAACCGACATAAACCGAATCAAAGAGGCTTCAGCTAACTTGAAGTATCAGAAGCTGCAGTTTTGATGTTTCGTGTCTGGAAACCTGACTTCCTGTGTCCTCTGCAGGGACGAACAAGGATGGAGCCAACGTGGAGATGCAGCCGCTCAACGAAGACGAGGAGCCGGACAAGAAGAAGAAGAACCTGCCAAAGAAGGAGAAGTCCGTCCTCCAGGGGAAGTTGACCAAGCTGGCTGTGCAGATTGGCAAAGCAGGTACAAACGGAGGAAATCTGCTGACTCCATCCAAACCAAAGTGTCTGCACCTCCAGACTGGACCACTGTGATTCCTTATTGTCAGGATGTCCTGATATGCCGTCACCCGAGCCCAGGACTGTCATCAGTAACTCAGTCCTGCTCAGAAGGAACTGGTTTTACTCTTGTGTGAACTCTCAGCATCCTTCTGTGTCTGTCTGTCACCTTCTCTCTTTCTGGCTATCTCTTCAGGCTTGTTGATGTCGGCTCTCACCGTCCTCATCCTCATCACCCGCTTCCTGATTGATACCTTCTGGATTCAGGGGGTTCCCTGGACCAAAGAGTGCGCTCCCATCTACGTGCAGTTCCTGGTCAAGTTCTTCATCATCGGCGTGACGGTGCTGGTGGTGGCCGTGCCCGAAGGCCTCCCTCTGGCTGTTACCATCTCTCTGGCCTATTCGGTCAAGGTTTGTAGACGGGCTCATCGGACTGTCCTGGATCAAATACAGTTCACGTCCCATACATTCAGAGTGAGGTGCTAGTGACACTGCTCTTCTCTTTTGTCAGAAAATGATGAGGGACAACAACCTGGTGCGCCACCTGGACGCCTGTGAGACTATGGGCAATGCCACAGCCATCTGCTCCGACAAGACCGGCACGCTCACTATGAACCGCATGACAGTGGTGCAGGCCTACGTCGCGGGATGCTACTACAAAGAGGTGCCAGAGCCGAGCAACATCCCCCCGAAGATACTGGACCTGGTCATTTTGGGCATCGGGGTCAACTGCGCCTACACCACCAAGATTATGGTGAGCTGTAAGAAAATAGCCGTCCATTCGGGATGTTGTGATTTAAGGGTTTGGCTGAGGGAGCAGGTCAGTTTGGAGAGCTGCCATAGCAGCTCAGGACTCATCTGCTCCTGGATCCACCGCAACAGATCTGAGCACACAGGAGACAAACAAGTCCAGCGAGTTAATTAAGGTTCCTCTCTGTCAGGCCACCGCTGAGGTGGTTAATATCAGTTACACTGGTGAATCCACGCCACCGAAGTGAGTGTATAATAAGATGACACACGGAGAAATAAAATCACATTGTATGATCAGAGCACAAACTTAATAAAATAAGATGTGAAAGAAAAATAATTGTAAGGACTCTCGAAAGCCAGAGGAAACATGTGGGTCTTTAGTTTAGCCTTGAAAGGGTCTTAAGGGTATATGTTAAAAAAGCTTTGGGGTGAACACATGATCGTCCTTTCCCATTAACCTAGAGACCTGGGGAAGGAAGGAGTCTAAAAAAGGGATGTATGGTAGAAGTGGTGATCAATGCTGCTGCTGGATTGATGCAAAGAGGCTGAAAACTGTCGCTGTGGCCTAACGTCCTCTCTGCTGCTGCGTCCTGCAGCCTCCGGAGAAGGAAGGCGGTCTACCTCGCCAGGTGGGGAACAAGACCGAATGTGCCTTATTGGGATTCACCCTCGACCTGCACCGAGACTATCAGGCTATCCGCAACGAGATCCCAGAGGAGAAGCTCTTCAAGGTCTACACCTTCAACTCGACCAGGAAGTCCATGAGCACCGTGCTGAAGAACCACGACGGCAGCTACCGAATGTTCAGCAAGGGGGCCTCCGAGATCCTCCTCAGGAAGTAGGTTTGCCGCTGCTGCTGCTGCCGCTCAGTGCTCTTTCAGGCAACACTCACATGACTGTATCCTGCGGTTCCAGGTGCTGCAAGATCATGGTGGCCGGCGGTGAGACCAAGGTCCTCAGACCTCGGGACCGAGACCACCTGGTGAAGAGGGTGATCGAACCAATGGCGTCGGAGGGCCTGAGGACCATCTGCCTGGCCTACAAAGACTTCCCCGCCACAGACGGTGACCCTGACTGGGATAACGAGGCCCAGGTCCTCACCGGCCTCACCTGTATCGCTGTGGTTGCCATTGAGGACCCTGTGCGACCTGAGGTATGTCGGCCTCATCATTACAAAAAACACACAGTGCAGGACATGTGACAAGGAGCTTCCTGAAACAATGTGCTCTGTTCTACGTTAGGAACAAAAACACATCTTTTTCTTCTGTTGTCATCAGGTACCAGATGCCATCAGAAAGTGCCAGCGGGCCGGGATAACTGTCCGCATGGTGACTGGGGACAATATCAACACTGCCCGGGCCATCGCCATCAAATGTGGTATCCTACAACCTGGAGACGACTTCCTGTGCATGGAGGGCAAAGAGTTCAACCGGCAGATCCGAAACGAGCTGGGAGAGGTCAGACAAGCAAGCGATGTCCGTCCCAAAGTGGACCAAAGAGTCCTCTGTCAGTCTGGCACAAGATTTAATGACTCCGTGACCTTTCCACCCTCGCCCTGAACACAAATTTATACTTTTAGCTTTATCTATAATTATGTTGTTTTTTTATTTTTCACTCTCCAGATTGAGCAGGAGCGCATTGATAAGATTTGGCCGAAGCTGAGAGTCCTTGCCAGATCGTCGCCAACGGACAAACACACTCTCGTCAAAGGTCAGACATTCTTTAACCAGGTAGAAGAGGGTGGGGGGTGGTTTTAAAGGTGGTTGGAGTCGGGGCCCACCTTAGAGCCTTGTGTCTGTCTGCCCTCTGTCTGTCCTCCCAGGCATCATCGACAGCACAGTGCTGGAGCAAAGGCAGGTAGTCGCGGTTACCGGAGACGGAACGAACGACGGACCTGCTCTGAAGAAGGCAGACGTTGGCTTTGCCATGGTAATGATTGTTGCTGACACCAAACAGTAATCACAGTCTTTATTAGAGGATTAACTTCCTCTTTTCAATTTTAGCTGATCTGAAAAAATGACACTGAATAAACTGTCTTCTGTTGTGGCCCCGTCCCATCAGACCTTTGGGTACGACAAGTCCTGAACCTGGTGTGGATCCGTCCTGGTCTGCACCTCAGGTCAGCATTGGGTTTAGTTAAGTTGACCTCCCATACACGCTGTGCTCCGCAGGGCATTGCTGGGACAGACGTGGCAAAGGAGGCGTCAGACATCATTCTAACGGACGACAACTTCAGCAGCATTGTGAAGGCCGTGATGTGGGGCAGGAACGTCTACGACAGTATCTCAAAGTTCCTGCAGTTCCAGCTCACCGTCAACGTGGTTGCCGTCATCGTGGCCTTCTCTGGAGCCTGCATCACCCAGGTCAGGGCCGGACTGATGCTGCTGCTGTGGGAGGGGCTGACAAAATCCAGTCCGGTCCAACAGAGAGCGTCGATTTGTGATGTTTGTGTTGTCTGGAGTCAGGTTGTTCTGACAGAACCCCTTAGACCAACAGGACTGTATTTCGAGGCACTGATCAGAGTTAAGTAAGATCTGAGTCAAAGCCAATGACAGCTTTTCAAACGTGGAGCCACCTGGTGGCTGGTGGCAGCATAGGTCTGTGGATTTAGTTAGTAAGTGTTTTTTTCTAATACATTTGGTTTTAATTTGTTATTTGATGCTGTTAAAGTCACAGTTGTCACGATTGACAGCTGAGATTGACTCCTGATTGGCAGGTGTAGGGGCAGGACCTCGAAACCGTGGCTACGCTGACTCCAGATGTGTTTTCTCAGGACTCTCCTCTGAAAGCCGTGCAGATGTTGTGGGTCAACCTCATCATGGACACTTTCGCCTCACTGGCCCTCGCCACCGAGCCACCGACCGAGGCACTGCTGCTCAGGAACCCGTACGGCCGCAAGAAGCCGCTCATCTCCCGCACCATGATGAAGAACATCCTAGGACATGCCGTCTACCAGCTGACCCTGATCTTCACCTTGCTCTTCCTTGGTCGGTGAATGCACCACAGCTTCTTGGTCTTAACTCCCTGTGTGTGTTTGAACTCTAAGCTGCAGATCAACATGATGGTGTGTTAGATGAACTGTATCTGCCGTTCACATAAGGTTGAGAAGATATCACAGGGGAGTTATATATATGTGCAGTATGTCTTCGTTTGCTTATTTTCACCTCGCATTTGCCCACCTCCTCCTCACAGGTGAGACCTTGTTCGACATTGACAGTGGCAGGAACGCCCCCCTACACGCCCCGCCCTCTGAGCACTACACCATCGTGTTCAACACCTTCGTCCTCATGCAGATCTTCAACGAGCTCAACGCCCGCAAGATTCACGGGGAGAGGAACGTCTTTGAGGGCGTCTTCAAGAACCCGATCTTTTGCTCTATAGTCCTGGGCACCTTGCTCGTACAGGTAACTTGTGATGGGGGAGGGCGCGGGGTCTTCACACCTGGCCAGGATCCCCAAATGATGTCATGACTCTGTCCTCCTGCAGGTCATCATCGTGCAGTTTGGTGGGAAACCGTTCAGCTGTGTGAGTCTGACCCTGGAGCAGTGGCTGTGGTGTGTTTTCCTGGGCCTCGGCAGCCTTCTGTGGGGCCAGGTAAAGTCGATCAACTTCATATTGATCATAGATTGCAGACAGGAAATGAGGGGAGGAAGAGGAGAACAAGAATAGTGATCATCATCATTAGACATTAAAAAACATCTCAGGCCCTTCAGGCGGTCTCGGTGACATTTTCAGGACACGGGGTTGCTGAGGAACAGGAAGCGCCGCTGGTGTTGTCTCTGACACGGGGTGTAATGTTTGTGTTGCCCCCTCCCTCTCTCTCTCAGCTGGTGTCCAGCATCCCCACCAACTGGCTGAAGTTCCTGAAGACGGCGGGTCACGGCACGCAGCAGGAGGAAATCCCTGAGGAGGAGCTGGAGGAGATGAAGGACCTGGATGCGATCGACCACGCCGAGATGGAGCTGAGGAGGGGCCAGGTGCTGTGGTGCCGCGGCCTCAACCGCATTCAGACGCAGGTACGGTGAATCACACCACTGCCTTTAGTTTGGACAGATGTTGGATGTGCTCAGAGACACCTGTTGTGGTTTTGTGATAAAGAGTTTTCCTTCAGCATCCCTTAACACACTTTGCTGCTACGTTAAACCGTGCATGACCGCCTCGCTCTTGTCCCCCAGATCCGTGTGGTGAATGCCTTCAGAGACAGTGTGTCCCCCTACGAGGGACTGGAGACGCCTGAATCTCGCAGCTCCATCCACAACTTCATGAGCCACCCGGAGTTCCGCATCGAGGACTCTGAGCCCCAGATCCCCCTGATCGATGAGAACGATGGGGAGGACGACGCCCCCACCAAGCGGAACTCCATCATCGTCCCGCCGCCGCTGACCGGGCTGTCCAACCTGTGCAATCTGCCGCCGCTCCCGTCCTCGCCCAACCAGAACAACAACGCCATGGACCGCGTTGTCCCGCAACACAAGGACACCTCCAGGCCGGGTCTGATTCCGCCCAACTCAGCAGGGCTGCCGCCGTGTCCAGGGAGCCCCCTGCACAGCCTGGAGACCTCACTGTGACCCCTCCCAGACTGACCACTTCCTGTGAGGGTTGTCCGCTCTGTTTGTACTGTGTTCCTTACAGTGAGATCTTTTCCTTTTTCTCTTCTTTGGAAAGCAGAGGAATAAAAAAAAACATTTTAAAAAAGGACTCATCTGATTTGTCCAGAGTTCACCTGCTGGCTTTTTTTAGATTCCAGGAAGCAGACGTGTTTCCAGGTGTGTTTGTTGTCGTTGTATTTTGGAGTGGACTGTTTCCCTCCTTCCTGATGTTTTTCCTTCTTTACATTAATGAACTCTGCAGATGTTACGTAGGTGAAGAGTGTTTGTGAAGTGGTTGATCAATAATCAGTCTCTCATCTGTAAATATATCGATGTTCAGACATAGTCAGGGCTCGTTGTCATCCGCAGAAGAACTGATGTGAGCTGACGGTGAAGAGTTATAGTTTGTGTGGAGGTTTAATTGAGGATCTGTGACTGAGATGTGTAGTCAGTCAGCTGTAATGAGGGGTGGGGGGTCGTCCTCTAGTCAGAATTGTTTAAAGTAAATGTCTAATGTCTGGATTTTAGTCTAGTATTTTTGTAAAAAAATGTTTTAGGATGTTTCAAAAGGTGTAAAACCAAAAGTTATTAAATGTTAAAAAACAACAACAACAACAACAACATTGAGAGCAAGGTGTTTGTGATGCAGTTTCACTTCAGAATCATCTAATCAATGATATAAATATTTATATATTATTTCTACAATTTAGCTGTCACTTTTCATGTGGGTTCCATACTAAACACAAGCTGTTTTTGGTCCAATGAAAATAAATATAAGTTTTTAATGATCGATAATTACATCGCTAAAAGTTTTTATATTGATTAACTTTATTATTGATTACAGTAATCAAACCGTTGAATCACATTCAAAATGTTTTAACAACAGTAACGGTCATTAACATGGACTTCAATACCCACAAGTCCGTGCGCTCCTTCGTCACACACTCTAACCAATGGCTGAGCGGCCGAGCGTCACGTGACCAGCAGCGCAGCAGATTTGAATTGTTTAGCGTAGCTGTGTTTTCGTGTCGCAGTTTGAATGCGGAGCAGCAAAAAAACACGATTTGTGAGTTTCAGAGGAACTTTAGGTTTGTAACTTACTTTTTAATTAATCTGCGACTCAGCGTGAGTTGGTGCGAATGATGGTGTTTCAACTCTTAAACGGTAGTTGTCGTTAGTTTTAAGTGCAGAGCTGGCGTGCTAGCATGCTAACGTTGAAGTTAACACGACGTTAATATACATTTGCCCTCAACTTAAATGCTCTTTGTGCATCCAAAATGTTGTACTCGTGGTTTAACGTGAGAGTCGAACGTGCCACCGCAGGTCTGATCCGGATCGATCCGCTTCCCGAGGAGAAGAACCTGCGGCGGGATGGACCGTCGAGCTAACAGCGGTACGTTGACACTCGCTGACCCCGAGTCAGCGTCTGAACTCGGGATTCATCTTCCGCTTTGTGTCTCCATACAGATGTGTTCTTTCTGCCCGACGAGAAGTTTGACTTCGACGTGTCTCTGTCACCTGCCAGGTAGGACGCACATGTCGGCGTGTGGTGAGCTCAGCCCACGCGGCTTTATGGGAGCCGACGTGTCACGGTCAGATGAAGCTTTTTAAACGATCATGCGGAACAGTGCGCGCAGAGAAACGCTGTTTGTTTGTGCAGGTCAGACTCAGCAGTTTGTTGGGAACACCGCTCTGAAAACAAACTGCTCCATGTCACATCACAGCATTTCTGACATGCCTGCGCTGTTTTAAGATGAAGTGTGAGATGAGTCAGAACAGAATCCAGCGCTCTCGTCGTTTTATTCTGTCAACATTAGAAACACACATGTGAACATTTAAAGGTTTGTTTCTCTCTTGGACCCGTCGCCCTCCTCTGTTCTGCAGCTCCAAAGGCGATGAAGACGAGGACGAGGTGTTCGTGGGTCCGGTCGGGCCCAAGGAGAGGTGCGTCTCCGTTAACGTGGAGTCTCGGTGCGAGGACGGCGGCGGCGTGCGGGTGAGCTGGAGCCCACTGACTGGAGATCAGCTGGAGGCCGTGTGTCAGGAAGCCCACAGACTAGCCAGCCAGCTGCAGAGCAGCGAGCCGAGCCGTCGGCAGGGCGACGCCGACACCCTCGCCCACGGGGAGGAGTTCGTCCAGGACGCGGAGGCCAAGCTGGACGCGCTGGGTCGGACCGCGAGCGCGCTCAGCCCCATCAAACGAAAGACCTTCTGCGTGCAGGACAGTCCCATGAAGCTGCTGCCCCCCACCATCCAGCGCCGCCTGCTGGAAGCTAGTGGCGCTAACGCAGCTCCATCCATCCGCCCCGCTGCCGCCGGCAAAGCTCCGTCAACCCGCCCGGCCGCCCGACTCAGCACCTCCAGCCCCGTCGCTAGCGTGAAGGCCCAGCCGAGGACCCGGGCGGCGCTGCGAGGGAAAGCCGCGCTGGGTGTCGGCGTCGTGCTGCCGAGCAAACCGGCTGCCCCACCGACTTCCTGTTCAGCCGGCAAGAGCAGAGCGGACAAAACCCGACTGCAGCCGCCGAGCAAAGTAAGAGAGAAGTTTGTTTTTAACCTTTCACAGGTGGAACATCAAAACAAAAACAACGAATCAGACGACTGAGCTGTCGAGGATGGATGCAGCGCTCACGTCCGTACGCTAAATATGAAGCTGCAGCCAGTTAGCTTAGCTTAGCTTAGCTTAGCTTAGCGCAGGAAAACAGATCCACTGTCTATGTGGAAAGGTAAGAACCAAAGAGCAACCCCAGCACTTCTCACGCTCTCCTTTCAGGCGGTGGGGGGTTGGAGGCGGAGCCCGACCTCTCGTCCCTCCAGCAGGGCGGAGTCTTACGAGGATCTGCTCTCTGATTCGACGAGCGTGGCCTCCGACCTCAGCGACTGCTCCCTCAACTCCAGTCTGCTGGGAAAACGCACACTGGCTCCTTCTTCCAAGGTAACGCTCCGATACTAATTCTGATTGGTCCATTGTGGAAACGTTCCCACCTGCTGGGCGGAGTCAGAACGGCAGCTTTAACACAAATCCTTGTGTTTCTTTCTCAGAGCGTGAGGAGCGCGTCAGGTGTGAAGGCTCCGCCCCTTCCGAAAAGAAAGGTGACGGACAGGAAGAACACGTCCTCGTCTTCGTCCTCAATGTCCAGCTTCAACTCCAGCATGTCTGTGTCCCCTGCTAAAGGTATGCTAACTGCTAAGTGTTAGCAGCTGTCATCATCCAATCAGAGCACGCAGCTGTACAGGTGTTGTTTCTCCTCTCAGGTAAACTGAACTCTTCTCTGAACCGGAGCCTGAGTGTGGCTACTGGTCCCGCCCCCAGCAGCATCAACAGGCCGACCAATCAGAGCAAGCCGCGTCGCTCCAGCGTCTACGCCGCCGCGGCAGAGCCAGCGCCGTCCGCCGCAGGCCGACGCTCGCTGTCCGCGCAGGCCAGGAGGTCGTCTGAGGCGGACCGCGTCAAAACCGTCAGGTCCACACCGCTGAGGAGGGCCGAGGCCACGCCCTCCCAGCTGACGCCCGCCAGGAGAGTCCTGGAGCGGACCGCCTCCGTCCCCCCGACCGCCACGGTGCGGCCGCAGAGCGCGTCCAAGGCCAAGCCCAAACCCGAGGCCCAGGTCCAACCGACGCCCGGCGCGGGAGCCAGAGGAGTCCAACGCGCAGACGGTGAGCAGCTGATGATGTCACAGGTATCGTCTTTACGTCAGCGAGGTGCCTTAGATCCGCCTTCACTAAAACCGTCCACCTGTCTGTCCTCCTTCGTCTGCAGACGTCTCGAAGATGTTAAAGCCGAAGCGGCTGGTGTCAGCGAGCGGCGCGGACAGGTAACGTCACGCCATGCTGCCTGACACTCAACTTACAGCGGCCGTCTTCACCAATCACCTTCCTCTCCCGCAGTCTTCCTCAGAGGACCTCTGCTGGTTCCCTGACGCCCTCTGCTGGCGGTGACAGGTCGCTGCAGGCGAAGGCTCATCGTCCCTCCGCCCTCCCCACCCCTGTCAGGCACAGGATGTCCGCCATCCCCACACCCACGCCCGCCAACCGGACCCGGCCGGTCGGGCCACCTCCCTCCTCCGCTGCTGACCCCGCCCCCTGCTCTGCCGGGGAAGAAAGCAGCTGCAGGTGAGGAACTGCATTCGACCAATGAGAAAGCTGCTCCCACCTCTGACCCCTCCTATCTGTTACCGTGACAACACACAGTTCTCACGCCGTCGTTTATCTCTCTGTTGTTGTTTCTGTGTAGCCCCGCCCCTGGAGACGTGCAGGAGGCGGAGCCTGTGGACGTCCCCGTCATCCAACCCTTCTGTCTGGAGGAGGAGGAGGAGGAGCCTCCTCTTCCTGCCGCCCCGCCCCCCAGTGCTCCGCGGCCCGACCCATCGGAGAGCGCGGGTCCCGCCGCGCTGACCCGGGACGGGCCGGAGCCCAGAAACCTGATCGAACTGGATGCGGCAGAGGAGAGCGGCAGCAAGACGCAGGAGGTGGGAGTTCTGTCCTCTGTCCCGCCCGGGTCAGCCGAGTCTTTCAGAACCTCACCGGTCCTCGGCGCTCCTCTCCTCAGGTTCTCCTGTTGGATCTTCCCGCTCCGGCTCTGCAGCCTCAAGAGAAACTGCTCATCGACCTGACCAACACCCCCGACCTGATCCGGACCGCCGTCGGCAAGGTTGGCGCCGCGACTCAGGTAAACGCCTCCCACCCAGCTCGGTCCACAGACGCAGGTGATGCAATGAAAGGCAGTGTGGACGGTCTGACAGGGCGTCACGTTCCAGCTGAAATCAAACTTCAGATGATAATATGTGGATTTGTCCTGCAGCAGTAATCATTCATTCTAATTCCATTATTTGTTATTGATTGTGTTTGATCAGCTGATCGACCTGAGCTCGCCGCTCATCAAGTGGAGTCCAGAAGACAAGCGGGAGAACAGCGCGCCGCTCATCAACCTGTCCTTCTGATCCCTGACCGGACGGCGGGTTCCTGTTCAGAAACTCTGGATCCGGTTGATTTGAGTTTTTAATCTGAATCAGTGTTTTAAATGAGGAAAATATTCAGAGGGCGCCGACGTTCCGCGCCCGGCTGTACGTGTCGCTGCTCTTATTAATGTCTGAATAAATGTTAAAGTCACTACTGTACACGACGTGTGTGTGTGTGTGACGTTCAGTCGCTGCTCTCCGACAGCGGGTCGGTCAGAACCGAGCCGCTCACAGCTCCTTGCTGTTTGTGCGGGAATGTGCGACGTCCGTCTCATCGGCCTGATCTCGTGCCGCCGTCCCGCTGCTGTTCTGCCCGGTTTGGTCCGGTCAGGGGGAAGTCTTGATTCTGATTCGATTCCCTTCAATCCCGTTGTCGTCCACCAGGAGGCGACACACACTCACTGTTCATCCAGCGGGTCCTTGAGGTCGCCCGTCGCTCCGGCCGTCGTCAGCGCAGCAGGTCCAGTTCGTTTACGTGAGACATTATTGGTCAGCACCACCTGTGGGACTGAGGGGACCAGAAACTCACCTCACCGCGGCGTGGCGGGACAGGAAGTGCCGATAATCCGTGTAACGATACAAACATGTCAGAGGTGTCGTGTTTGTCATAAACACAACGACAACACAACATGGGAGGGACACGCACATAGAGACTCGCTGAGTCTGTAACGGATCAGGGTCCAAATTAAAGGTTCTGATCGTGTTCAGTCCAACAGTAGCACCAGCAAGATATTCAAGTGGCGTTCAGTCATTGCACCTGCCCCCCCACAGAGAGGATGATCTGACCAGCGCTGACTTCAGATCAGCTGGGACGGGGCCTTGAATAGAAGCTTCCTTCACCCCCCGGGACAATCGGACCGAGCTGTGGCCCGGATCCCGGCTCTCCTCCTTCCTCTCTGTCAGTGGAGTCTCTATCTGGACAGGCCAGGATCCGGGATCCGGAGCTGGCTCTGCTTCCCGTCTGCCTGCTGGGCGACCCGGCTCCAGAACCGCGGCACACTGGGCCCAGTGACGGCCCGCTGAACCCGCCCCCCCACAGTCGGTCCATCCTGCCCTCGCTGAAAGAGAAAACAGGGAGACATTGTGCCAGCGAGAGAGTCCCGACAATGAGCCGAGTTAATGCGAGCCAAGTCGTCCCACAGGATGGGGGGGGGGCTTCTGGCTGTGGGACCCTTACTGCCCCCCCCATCCCATCCCATCCATCAGCGTCTGTCCCGTCGCACAACTCTCTCTGTTTCCCCCTCTCATGGTCGTTATTTCACCCGGGGGGCGGGGGTCCTGTCATCACCCCCCCCATGGATGTGGTTTATGTGTGACCAATCACGAGCCCCACACTGCCCCCCCCAGGTGAAAACTCCCCATCATGTAACTTGTGTTAGAGTTCACACGTGTCACATGTTCCTCGACCGCGACACATGAGTCTTATTGTTCTGTTACATAACAAACGGGTCAGAACTCCGTGTTACCGGACGTTACCGACGTTACCGGACCGTTACGGTTCCACCTGAAGCGTTCG
Source organism: Psettodes erumei (assembly GCA_016785225.1). Taxonomy (NCBI): domain Eukaryota; kingdom Metazoa; phylum Chordata; class Actinopteri; order Pleuronectiformes; family Psettodidae; genus Psettodes; species Psettodes erumei. The sequence goes on from JAFBJZ010000954.1 coordinate 338,786, forward strand.
CACTGACATCACACGACAGGTAGTCGACGCGCTCGTTTTTCTGGCCCGGGCGGCTCCTTTATGTTTCTGTGTAGGTTTGACTTCAGGTAACCACAACACACGTGGGAACCCTGCTGTGTTGCACAAGCACTGGCAGCGCACACACACCAGAACAGAGCAACACTGTTGTCAAGTCTGCACATGTTTCACAGACGACGTGTTGTTGTTAAAGGACCAGTGCGTTGTGTTTTCATGAGTGTAGAAGGAGCCCAGTCCGGGGTGTCCGCCATGTTGTTTCTACAGCTGCCCACAGAGGACAAAACCAGTCACAGCTGCAGTCTGCACCCTCACCACTAGATGTCACTGAACGCCACGCTGTCTGCCTAACAGTTATTATTATTATCTTATGAAGATGAGAAAAGGTGTGACTGAGACTTGGGTTATTGTTTGTTTGAATCTGTGTGTCATTCCTGGCCAAACGCTGGTGCCTACGTTACCCACAATCCCCAGCTGGAGCTTCACCTGGCACCTTGATCCCCCCGCCCCAGTTCAAAATAAAATATTTATTTTATGTCCAGCTTCTGTTTTGATCTGGAGATTAAAAACAACATGTTTCAGTGACGAAATGATGCAGATTTTATCCCACGTCTCGTTTGCCCATTTGTTGTCGACATCGAAGACACACTGAATTATACACAGTCTTCATCGCAGTCTTCATCACAGTCTTTGTTCCCTGGAGGCACATGACAAACAACACTTGTGTGTCTGTGAGTGTGAGGACTTGTGAACTGACAGACGCTGAATCCTTGATGAGATATTTTACTTTAAGTCTGTGGGTTTGGATTTGGGGGGATTACTCCTTTATGTTTGGATGTCAGAGGGCGAACGGTCGCGTCCGATGACTCTCTGCCGCTTTGAAATGCAACGCTGCCACAAGACAAGTACGACAGGAAAGGGCCCGACCCTCAATTACTCGTTTCTTTTTCACAGAAAATCATCTTCCTCTGAGAATTTCACGAAGCTCGTCGGCGAATGAAAGACTCTTTTCTTTAAAGGTCAACGCCGACTTCCACCGCGGAGAGGACGGAGGGAGGGGGCGGCCGTCATCTCCAGAGTCCCCCGTAATCAACAGCTAATGACCAGCTTCCTTTCAGACGGGGGGGCGGGATTATCTGCGCGTGATGGCTCGGCCAGTCTGCCTCGGGTTCGGGCGCCAGTTTCGGGGGATTTGACACA
>JAFBJZ010000954.1:345000-367563 GCA_016785225.1 Psettodes erumei
GTGTTGCAGAAATGTGAGTTCAACATGGATAACCTGAGCAAGCCGGAGCTGCTCACCCTGCTGAGCATCATGGAGGGAGAGCTGGAGGCCCGGGACCTGGTCATCGAGGCCCTGAGGGTGAGTCCCGGGTTAATCGCCCGCTGACGAGCAGCCGGTTAGCGGCGGGAAGGCCGGCGCCACCTGGACCCGGTTCTGGCCCGTGTTCGTTCATGTTTGTTTGATTTTTGTTGCCATGAGATTCATGACCTGTAAACGAGGGCGCGGGACCACGGGCGGTTTTTTAGGAACTCCAGTCGGACGCCTTCACGCGGGTTCGACCGGCGCCGATTCACCTTCATCTGACGTTTGTGACCTCACGGTTTCAGTAAACTACGTCACGAGCTCCGTGCGGAGATGAACCGCGGGCGTGTGGGACGACGGGAAGACGGATGACGCGTCGATCTGCGGTTACGACTCGCGGCGAGGACCGGCCTCGCCCCCGTGTTGCAGGAGGTCGAGTTATTTCCGAACCCGCCCCCGCGGGTCCTCCTCTCTGCGGTTCTGTATTTAGGTCGCCTCGGCTCGCTCCACTTTCAGGCCGTCCTCTCTTTATGTGGGGGCGGGGCTGTAAACGAGCAGGCGGCGCCACACGAGACACGTGGAACGCTGCGGTCGACTTTTCTTTAGCGCCGCTCGTTTTGTGTCAGTGTCACCCCCCGTCCCGTTGTGTTTCTGGGTTGTTGTTTTCTTTCCGTTCCTCTTCCCCCATGTTTTACACTGGCAGTGAGACCCCCCCCCCACACACACACAAACACACACTTCTCCCCTGTGGATGGAGATCCAGTGAAATAAGCCTCCTCTCCACGGCAAAACACAATGAGTCTGTTTGTTCTGTCCCAGATAAGCTTCGTCTGAGAGTGGGGTGTGTGTGTGTGTGTGTGTGTGTGTGTGTGTGTGTGTGTGTGTCTGTGTGTGTGTGTGTGTGTCTGTCTGTGGGGGCAGGAGGATGGGGGGTAAATAAGAGCAACAGCGTTGAGGACGATGGCCCACATCGTCAGCCCAAATCAGGGCCACGGCGGTTGAGAAGGAGCGATATCGTCTCCTGGCAAAGCGTGACAGAGGATTAAGGCCCCACACACACACACACACACACACACACACACACACACACACACACACACACACACACACACACACACACACACACACTTAAGAAAAGCATCATGGGGCCTCCAGCTGCAGGAGGATCAGCTCCACCAGCCTCTTTGGTTGGTTCTGATCCCTCAGTCCGGACGGTTCTTGTCCCCCCCCCCCCCGCAGGGAGCTGTGAGCAGATTGGCCCAGAGCGGTGGCGACGTCATGTGATCATTGGCTGATTTATTAATTAGTTGTTTTAATCAACTCCTCCCTCTCACGAGCCCGAAGCTTCTCGAGTCTTTGCATCTTCAGATCACTTCTTTCTTTGATCCATTATAATCTGGAGATGAATGGATGAGAGCTGCCCCCCCACACACACACGGGGGGGGCCATCAGTCACATGATCCGTCACATGACTCAGAGCTCCTGTCGCCCACAGCTGATGCCCCCCTCGTTAACGACATCATCGTCTTCATCGTGGTTGTGATCGTAAAGCGACCTTCCTCCTCTTCCTCTTTTCTCTCACTCAAACACGAGCCAATCGGCTCCCTCCTCCGACCGCCCGGCTGCCTAGCAACCAGCCCCCCCCCCCGGCTCGTGTTTCACTGCCACCCACCGACATGAGGCTGAAATGACTCGTCTTCACCCCCCGTCAGAGGAGGAGGTGGTATCACCCTGATGACTCTCTTTGTCTCTGGTGCTGTCAATCACAGCGGGTGTGTGTGTGTGTGTGTGTGTTCATGAAGGATGGAGGATTTATTTAAATAGATTTATTAAGAGTTTAGTATAAAATGAAAATGTTAGAACACACACATACATGTATGTGTGTATAAGTACATATCTATGTGTTTATATAATATATATATATATTGTGTGTATATATACATATATATAATTGTTGGGGTCATTTCTTCTCAAGGAAACTGGAGCTACAACACTTAGTCGATTGGTAGAATATTGATCGGTAATTTTTCTGATAATCAGAATGTGTTCACCTGTGTGTGTCTCATGTTGGTGCGCTCCACATGTTAGTGTGTTTGTACACACACACACACACACACACACACACACACAGTGCTCAGGAAGTAGGTCATAGCATCCATCCCTCTCTCACTTAATCCTCCCTCTCTTACCCTCACTGTACCCCCCCCCTTTCTATAGGCCCATATTTCACTTTGTCTCTCTCCTCTCTCTCTCTCTCTCTCTCTCTCTCTCTCTCTCTCTCTCTCTCTCTCTCTCTCTCTCTCTCTCTCTCTCTCTCTCCCTCTCTCTCTCTCTCTCTCTCTCTCTCTCTCTCTCTCTCTCTCTCCTCTCTCTCTCTCTCTCTCTCTCTCTCTCTCTCTCTCTCTCTCTCTCTCTCTCTCTCTCTCTCTCTCTCTCTCTCTCTCTGTCCCTCTCTCTCCCTCTCTCTCTCTCTCTCTCTCCCTCTCTCTCTCTCTCTCTCTCTCTCTCTCTCTCTCTCTCTCTCTCTCTCTCTCTCTCTCTCTCTCTCTCTCTCTCTCTCTCTCTCTCTCTCTCTCTCTCTCTCTCTCTCTCTCTCTCTCTCTCTCTCTCTCTCTCTCTCTCTCTCTCTCTCTCTCTCTCTCTCTCTCTCTCTCTCTCTCTCTCTCTCTCTCTCTCTCTCTCTCTCTCTCTCTCTCTCTCTCTCTCTCTCTCTCTCTCTCTCTCTCTCTCTCTCTCTCTCTCTCTCTCTCTCTCCCCCCCCCAGTCTTTATGTAATTATGTAACATGTGCAGGTTGGAGGAGCTTTTATCTAAAGTGCCTTCATCTCGTGTACGGGTCGTCCCGGTGGGATTCAGACCCCCCCTGTGCTGGGAGTGTGTGATGTTGTCGAACAGCAGCTCTGCGTTGTGTAACGTTAAAAACCTCCACAATGGAGGCGTATAACTGCCACCTGAAGCCCCCCACCAGTCAGTGTGATGAGACACACACACACACACACACACACACACACACAGGGCCGCGCCATGTGACCTGGGGGGGTGGGGGGGTGAAATGGGAGACGGCGACACAAACACAAAAATAGTCGACTGTGCGCTCGCCTTACCCGACCCCGGGCGGACGCTCTCGACACCTGTACAATACAGTGTGTGTGTGTGTGTGTGTGTGTGTGTGTGTCCAACTATAAGTCATATGTTGTAACATAGACAGACGACAGAGACAATGAACGAACTTGAAGTTTCTGATGAGACGTCGTCTTTTCCACTGAATTCAAAATCAGTGATAATATGGCAGCTTGTGACGGGGGGGGTCCTGTCCACCCGTCCACCTGTCCACCTGTCCACCCGTCCACCCGTCCCCCTGTCCACCCGTCCCCCTGTCCCCCTGTCCACCCGTCCCCCTGTCCACCTGTCCACCTGTCCACCCGTCCACCCGTCCCCCTGTCCCCCTGTCCACCCGTCCCCCTGTCCACCTGTCCACCTGTCCACCTGTCCATCTGTCCACCTGTCCCCCTGTCTACTCACTTTTTAATTGACCCGTGGTTCAGGTCCAGCTTTGGGTAAATCCAGGTATTGGATCCGGTTGGTTCTCCGGCTCCTCGTCCCGATGTTCCGGGCCGTGTGTTGGGAAAAACCAACGTCTTTTTTTCATCCATCAATCGACCCCCCCAGCGATGAATCAAGAGTTACGAGCGTTTCGCTGCAGTTTTCGCCTGTTCGTCTCTGAGGCAACGGCCCCAACAAACAACCCCCCCGGCCCATCACTCACGTTGTTCAGTGTGTGATCCCGCTGTTCTGTTCAGTGGGGGGGGGCACAGCGCCCCGGGTGGGGGCTGCAGGTCGTGACTGGTGTGTGGGGGGCACAGCCGCCGCTTTGTCCGGACGTGGCGTTCCTGAGCCGCGCTGGCGGCGCTTGTTCTGGCTCCTGACAGTAGAAAACAGTGGTGGTGGGGGGGTATTGTGGTGTCCCTGTGTGCGAATCAAACTCACCCAGCACCGGTGCCGTCCGGGCCCGGCCGTGCGCGGGCCTGCGTTTCACTAATGAGCTGCCTGGATGGAGACCGGCTAATCAGCCGGATCCTTTCGGAGCGTGCCAGCTCCTGGGATCACAGGCCCGGCCCGTTCCCGCCGCCGACCCGCCGGGCCGCTTCTCACCTCCGCCGACCGGCCGCGCCGCGGGAACGGGCCGCGAGCGCCAAAGCTGCTTTTGGACGGCCGCGGATTCCTGGCAGCGGAGTCGGTCAAACCGGAAAAGGGATTTGAGTTAAAAGGGTTCGATCACAAAGAGATTAAAGCACAAACGTCCAGGTTCTGGGACTCTGATCAGAACCTTTGAGGAGAACCCGGTCCACGCTGCAGGATTAAAGCCGCGTGTTTGGAGCGGCCCATTCACTTTGATTTATAATATCTGAAAAACAATCGGCAGATTGATCAATAAGGAACGTAAACGCTCGTCAATAAAGACGAGTCCCAAACGCTCCACCGACCCAAGACGTTTCTCCGGGTTCTTGGTTTGTAGACTGAGGAGACGGTGGAGACCAGATTATGGTGGAGACGATGAAACGCCAGAGGCGGGACTTCCTTCCTTTCCTTCCTGGAGGTACCAGGCGACATCATCAGAACCAGTCGACCCGGTCTGCAGCGGACAGTTAGCGTAGGCTAAACTATCTTCTGTATCATAGCAACCACCTCTTAATCTCACCTGCTGGCAACTATTTGACTGCAATCCAGTAACTAACCACCTGTAATCAAGTATCTAACCACCTGTAATCCAGTAACTAACCACCTGTAATCCAGTATCTATCCAACTGTGTTTAATCCAGTATCTAAATAACTGTAATCCAGTAACTGGAGCTAATTCCAAGCCGTGCTGAAGAGTCGACAAACAGTTAAATGAGAGACGGAGTGAAAAGTGTCGATGCAGCGCCCACGCTCACAAACCGGTTTAATCTGTCCGAGCGTGGGCCCGGACCGTCGCTGCTCTTTCCTGCGTCGGTGCGGTCTAATTCCTGAAGAGCGGAGCCGCTGCTGTTTGTCTCTACGTCTCTGTGGATTATGTTGTTTTATAATTTGTGGGAATATGAGCCACTGAGACCGAGTGATGGTTTTGAGATTATTTTCTGAATCGGTGGAATTAAATTTATTTATATTTGATTATTTCTATATCAAGTTAAAGTCTCGTACTTTCAGGTTCTTTATGAAACGACCAGATAGAAGAGGTCACCCCCCCGTAAAATCAGGTGTGTTTCAGGTGAACAGTTTCTCCGGCTGCTGTGGCCTTTGGACAAACAATTTGATTTCCTGCCTGCAGCGATCGCGGTGTTGGTTTTCGGTCTATATTTGTCTTTGTTTGGGATAGGGTGGCGTGTGTGTGTGTGTGTGTGTGTGTGTGTGTGTGTGTGTGTGTGTGTGTGTGTGTGTGTGTGCAGGCCTGCTGAGCTCTGTGATTTTGAACTGAAGTGTGATATCAGAGGAGCTGCTGGATTAAAGCCCTTTGGCTCGTACCTCGGCCTCTTTCTTCTCGCCTCTCCTGCCAACGCTGGCGGCAACACACGCGGTCGGGTTCGCCGCACAAGTGTTTCACGTGTACTGAGGTGTGTGTGTGTGTGTGTGTGTGTGTGCGTCTCACTACCGTCTAGCACCTAAAACTTTGTGTTAGCCCACAAACGAGCGATGAAACATTTCTGCGGGTTTTGGTTTTATGTGTTTACTGTAAACATTTGTGTTTTTCTGTGTGTGTGTGGCTTCCAGTTGTGTGTGTGTGTGTGTGTGTGTTTATTGCGCTCGCAGGAATACAAGGTTAAATCAGCCGGATCTAAAATGCTGACACACATTTAATAAAAAAAAAAAATAGAAATGCATGCGCATGACTGCTCCACACACACACACACACACACACACACACACACACACACAGTAAGCCATAAACACACTTGCGGCCCTATCCGGTGTGTGTGTGTGTGTGTGTGTGTGGGGGGGGTCTTTTTGTGGTCCTGCCCGCGGGGACTATGAGGTTTAATCAAGCAGCAGGCCTGTGTTGGTTTACTGTGGCATTAAGGATAAAAATAGGCTGCAAGGAGCTGACTCCACACACACACACACACACACACACACACACACAGTTTCAAGTTTCAAGTGTTTATTGTCATATGTACAGTAAAGAAACACGTTTCCCTGTACAATGAAATTCTTACTTTGCTGTCCACTCAGAGTACCAGCAATAAGTAATATAAAAAGGAAGAAAAAAAAATAGATAACACAGAACGTAAGTAAATACAAAAAAAAAATAGTAACTATAAAGAAATAACTGTACATCAGTGCAAAGAAAGTCAAACAGCCAGTCACAGAGGGTCGGGTGGAGACCAAGATTGAACAGTTTGTGGGTGAGTTTGTAGGGGATGACCGAGAAGTCCCTCCTGATTTATTAATCAGCCCCCCCCAGTACAGATGTGATTGATCCACTGTAACGGGGGGGGGGGCTTTGCCCCAGTTGCTCGACTTTTTTCTGCTCCACTGCCCCCCCCCTCTCTCTCTGATGCTAACAATAATAATAGTAATAATAATAATGATAATAATAATAATAATAATAATAATAATAATAATAGTACTGACCGACTTCAGAGTGATAATGACACAAGTGGACAATCCTTTAACAACATCTGATGGATCGATACACGATCAATAGAGCCCGGGGGCTCTGAGGATTCAGCCCCCGGACGCTGTGAAAGGGTCGACCCTCGATGTCACAGCTGTTTATTGTAAATTGTAAATATGTTGCTGATCACTGATCGATTGATCAGGTTTTAGGATCCAGTCTGTCATTTGAAGATGTGCACCCCCCCTCTGATGACATCACGGGGGCTCTGACCCAGAACAGGCGTGTTCACAGCTGATTATTGCCGATCGAGGAGATTGATGACAGGTTTTCAAACTTAAATTTATTGACGTCCTGTGATTACAGACATGCAGCGTATCGAATCAGTTTGTGTGTTTAACACACACACACAAGGTGTGTTTATGTTGACATCAAGCACCGCCCGTCTTCTGTGTGTGTGTGTGTGTGACTGAACAAACTCTCCTCATCTCCTTCTTTGGCAATGTCACACACACTCACAGACACACATTCACGCCCCCCCCCCACACACACACACACACATTCACGCCCCCCCCCACACACACGTCTTTCTTTCTCTCTGGTTGTTAAATCTTCTTCCTGCTGCCGATGCTAACTCCTACATCTTTGTGTGTGTGTGCGTGTGTGTGCGTGTGTGTGTATGTGTGTGTGTGTGTGTGCGTGTGTGTGTGTGTGTTTGTGCCCCCCCCAGGCTCAGAGGAAGGAGGTGTTTCTCCAGGAGCGTTACGGCCACTACAGCCTGACCGACCCCTTCCTGGCGCTGCAGAGGGACTTTGAGTGCGGTGTCCCCAGAGGAGACGCCGAGCGGCCGCCCCTGGGCTCCAGCCCCATCTCCGTGCTGGAGGCCGTCATGGCGCACTGCAGGAAGATGCAGGAGCGCATGTCGGCGCAGCTGGCCGCCGCCGAGAGCCGCCAGAAGAGGGTAAGACCCCGGGGGTTAGCTTCTGCAAACCCGTCGCGGTACCTGATGACCTCTGACCTTGTTGACGACATCAACGTCCCGTGGCATTTCAGCATCAAGGCTAACTTCAAGCTAACTTCAGGCTAACTTCAGGCTAACTTCAAGCTAACTTCAGGCTAACTTCAAGCTAACTTCAGGCTAACGTCAGGCTAACTTTAGGCTAACAGTTGGCGCTCCGGGAAGAAACGATCTGCAGCGAGTTTGTCGTTGTGTGTGTGTGTGTGTGTGTGTGTGTGCGTGTATGTGTTGGCGTGGATGTTTTGGTGTGTATGTGAGTGTGTGTTTGTGGACTGAATTCCTTTTTTCTGGTACGTCGATTCTATTTTCGATGGCTGACTGTGTGTTTTGTCGCAGCTCTTTTTAGGATTATGTGACCAGATTAACTCGGCCTCACGCCACCGCACACACACACTCTCACTGGGGTGTGTGTGTGTGTGTGTGGTGGTGTGAGGCCGAGTGGCTGAGTCACAAAGCAAACACAGTGTGAATGTGTGCGTCCCGTACCTGAACCCTGCAGTAATAACAGATGATGTCGTTAGAAGCCAGATGGAAACTGCTGTAAACGCACACACACACACACACACACACTCATGGGTAAACATGCTGCTGATGTTGTGTTGTGAGGCTGAATTTGCAAAGCAAAGTCACTCTGGACCGCCAGCGCTGAAATTCCTCTTTCTCAAATAGTCTTCCTCCTCGTCCTCCTCCTCTTCCTCCTCCTCCTCCTCCTCCTCCTCCTCCTCCTCCTCCTCTGGACCCAGGGTGCACCCCGGGGGCCGTCACCTTTCCCGGTGGTGTGCGTTGGCGGTCTTAATTGCCCGTGCAGCTCCTCTGACCTCGTCTTAATCCCGGCCGGTTTCATCTTGCGCTGCCCGGCGTGTCGCCACCTCACATGCGTCGCAGGCATCAGGCCGACGTGCGACGGACATAATCCTCGTCCAATTAGCAGCTAGTTGTGGCGGTAACAACTGCGCCCGGTGGCAGCTGCTGGTGACCTGCGCTCCCCGGGGGTTTGGGGGGGGCTCTTTTGTTTGAGGCTCGTTAGAGCGATGGGGCGTCTCCTCAGCTGAGCCCGACTAACCCCTCCACCCTCCTTAAAGCTCAGCGCCCCCCCCCGCGTGTCTAATCGAGCTGCTGATCATTTGATCGTTTCATTTGATCCTCGTCTCTTTGAGAAAAGCTTCATGATTAACGAGTGTTCGGACGGAGTCCAAAAAGGCGAGCGTTGTTTGGGTGAGGGTTGTCGACGGACACGTCGAAATCTTGTTGTCGTGGGTTCACGGAGCTTCTGCCCTCTGAGCGGCGTGGTTCGACGGTTTTATGTCGGCGCGCCTCGGACCCGCTAACGCCCGTCTCTCTTTCCTCCAGCTGGAGATGGAGAAGCTGCAGCTGCAGAGCCTGGAGCAGGAGCACCGCAAGCTGACGGCGCAGCTGAAGGACGAGCGCGAGAAGAACAAGCACATCGTCATGATGCTGGTGCGCGAGTGCAAGCAGCTGGCCACGCGGGTGGTGGAGGAGTCGCAGCGCTTCGATGAGCTGCAGGCCCGCCTGGACGAGGAGGGCCGCGCCGCGGGCCGGCTGCAGGAGGAGCTGAGCGGCGAGCGGCGGCGCGGCCAGCAGATGGAGGCCAAGATGGAGAAGCAGCTGTCGGAGCTCGACACGGAGCGCGAGCAGCTGCGCGCCAGGCTCGGCCGCGAGGAGGCCGAGAGCCAGAGCCTGCGGCGGCAGGTGGAGCAGCTCAGGACTGAACGGAGCAACGGGAAGGACGCCGCCGCCGGGGCAGAACCCGCGGCGCCTCCCAAACCCAAAGCCCTGACGTCCATTTCCGTCGCCACGGATCCTGTCGGCTCTCGAACGGCGTCTTGCCAAACGGACCTGCCCCCTGCTGAGGTGGAGGGTCCCAAGAAGACCCCCCTCACGATACCCGTCAAACCGACCCCTGCCAACTACGTGGGCCTGAGCCTGCCAAAGACGTCCTGCCGAGGGATCGTCCACGGCGGCTCGGGGGGCCTGCCGCAGACAGAAAACGGCTCGGAGGGCCAGGCCCCCCACGGCCTACCCAGCGGGGTCAGCCCCCGCGTCCAGGCGGCCCGCTACAAGTTCCAGGAACAGGACCAAAACGGCACGGCGACCCAGAGTCCTCCGGCCCGCGACCTCTCCCCCACCAACCGCGACAACTTTGCCGCCAAACAGCAAGCCCGTCACACCGTCACGCAGGTTCTGTCGCGCTTCACCAGCCCCCCGGCGGGAGGCGCCGGGCCCCTGCGCCCGGGCCTGCCCCACTCCGCCTCGGAGGGGGGCCCTTTTCCCGGCCGCCTGAGCCACCCCATTGGCCTCAAGTCGCCCACGGTGGCCAGGATCGACCGGGGAAACCCGCCCCCCATCCCTCCCAAAAAGCCAGGGCTCTCCCAGACCCCCACTCCTCCTCACCCACCCATCAAGGTGGCGGGGGACAGCGGCCGCTCCGCCGGGGCCGGGCTGAAACCGGCCACACCCCAGCTGCCGCCCAAACCCGCCCTGGACCTGGTCCCGGCCCTGACGGCCTCTCAGGTGGGTGCCTGCCCCTGCTCCGGCTCCCCGGGGCCCGGCCGGGCCAATCAGCGGCGGCCGGCAGCAGCAGCATGTGCAGAGTGCCCCCCCATCGTCAGTCCTGCCACCGCTGTCGGTAGCCCCTCCTCCATAAACTCCCCCTCCGCCACCCACTCCTCCTCCTCCATTAGCGCTCCATCTCCCCGTAGCCCCCGTGCCTCCGCGGGCAGCCCCCTGGCACCAGCATCAGGTAAAGGGGCTCCTCCCTGCTCCCTCCGGCTCCGCCCTCTGTCCTCCCGCTGTCTTTCCACGCTGCTAGCCTAGCCTAGCCTAGCCTAGCATAGCATAGCAATCAGGTCACAGGTAAAGCAGGAACGCGATGCAGAATAGCACACGGGTCAAATCAGTTTGCGGCAGATCTGGTGCCCCCCCCCCACTGTTCTTCTCTCTTTCCTTTACACCCCCCCCCTCGTCACGTTAGCTGCGGCGCTAACGCGCAGCTGCCGTAAAGGTCAGACGTGTCAGGGTGAACAAACCAGCCCCCCCCCCCCCTGGTTCGTGGGCCTTCCTGACCGGTAACACCCCCCCCCCTCCTCTCTGAAGCTGATGCCAGAGGCTGCTCTCTCCATCCCTTCACCTCTCTCCACCTTCCGGCAGCATGACGCCACTTCCTGCTCACTTCCTGCTCACTTCCTGGTTGAGCTTCCATTAACCACCCGCATCTCCACTTCCTGTTCTGTGTCCTCCATGTTTTGTGGTGAATGGATAATTCCAGTTTATCGCAGCTTGGCAGGTAAAACCTGAGATCGGGGGTTAGGGATGGTCACAGTTGACCCTCCACACCTCCACCTTAACGAAACCAAGTTGTTGTAAACTGGGATTATCCGTTCTTTACTTCCTGCTCGCTGCGTGCATCCTCTCCTGTGACATCAGTGGCGCTGACGACCTCATCGACACATCTGATGAACGCCGTGTGGCGATTCGTCGGCTTCTTCCTCCTTCGCTCTTTTCTTTCTGGTTTTCCAGCCTGTGCTGAAATCCTCTTTCTTCTAACCCGCGAGCCCGAGACCCATCACACCAATATTTAGATTTTAGCGAAGTTGTTGTTTACTTCCTCATCTGTTTGTTTGTTTGTATCTTGTGCTCATTAGCTCGTTAGCTCGTTAGCAGGAAAGCAGCAGCCTGATGATCTGAAGTCTGCTCTTCCTCCCTTCCTTCCTGTCCCGTGTTCAGCACTTCTAGTCGCCTCCTCCTCTTCCTCCTCCTCTAACCTCTGCCCCCCCCCCGCAGGCTGGTGCCCCCCCGTAGTCTCCTCCCTCGGTGGCGGTGGGCCTGCTGCCCTGGACGGCGGGCGCCCCCTGCTCCTCCTCCAAGCTGCTTCCCAGGGAAATGTCACTTTATTGTCAATGCTGCTTAACCAATCAGACCCGACCGCCGACGACCACGTCACCTCCGCCACCGCCACGGACGCCACGCCCCATCACCTCGACCCGGACCGCCACCTCTGCTACCACAACCACAACCCGACCTCCGCCTTGTTTGCTGCTGCTCAGAACGGACACACGGGTAAGTGCTGTGAGGCGCTGGTATCGGGTCGGTGCCGGTCGGCCCTGAGAACCCCCCCACGTTAGTGTCAGCTGACCTTCGTCATGGCGGCGTCCTCTCCCTCAGACTGTGTGAAGCTGCTGCTGTTCTCCGGATCGCCCGCCGACGTCTCGGACGAAAACGGATTCACGTCTCTACACCTTGCCGCCGCCAACGGCCACAGCAGGTGAGCTTGCACGGCTCCGCCCCCTTTCACGCCGTCCTCCCCCCTCCGCCTGACACACACACTCACACACACACGGTTATCCTGGGGGGCTTGTTGCCATGGTTACCTGCCAATGAACCAGGAGCTCTGAACACTGCTCTGGACCCGACCTCTCGGTTTGTGTTTTCAGTTGATGACTCACACACACACACACACATTTAGCTGCGAGACAAGCACAGCTGGACCCCCCCATGCGTGAAACGCGACCACCCGGCCGACCGCCTGCGGCCGCGCCGGGTCTCGCTGCCAGAGGCGAAAAATGCCAGCGACGTCTGTCCGGTGCCGTCAGCGCCGGTTCCAGCCGAGCCCGGAGGATCTGGGGAACACAGTGTGGATTAGACTGAAGCCCCCCAACACACACACACACACACACACACACACACACACACACACACGCACACACATGCACAAACATACACACACATTAAATAAACAGCACTTACACCCGAGCTGTGACCCATGAATTAATGACGAGGGGGAAACATCAGCTCCTGCACCACTGTCACTTCTGATCACTTCTATTGATCCTGATGCACAGGATCAGCTCTGTGTGTGTGTGTGTGTGTGTGTGTGTGTGCGTGCGTGCGTGTGTGTGTGTGTGTGTGTGTGTGTGTGTGCGTGTGCACGCTTGCCAAAGAACAGGATGCCTGGGACCAGCTGGGGAATGTGCAGTGTTGTAATATCTGATCACAGGGTTATTTATAGAGTGAGGGTATCCAAAGGCACGCTGACACACACACACACACACACACACACACACACACACACACACACACGCTGACACACACACGCACATACACACACACACACACACAAACACAGAAACACACACAGACACACATACACACAAACAAACAAACAAACACACACACACACACACACAGTTAATTTTATGCAGTGAGCTGGTGTTTGTGTGTTCGCTGACATCACCCCCCCAGCTGTGTGCAGGCGCTGCTGGCTGCCGGAGCTGCCGTGGACGCGGCGGCGGCCGAGGGGGGGCAGACCCCCCTGATCCTGGCCTGCGAGGCCGGACGGCTGGACTGCGTCCGGGTCCTGCTGAACGCCGGAGCCGATCGCTCGCTCGCCGCCGCGGTGAGTCCAGACGACGAATAAGAAACGAGCTGCGGCGCCTTGAACGCTTCCTGTGTCCGCTCCATTCATTTATTGATTTAAAATGTAATGTCACATGATGTCACATGCCTCACACAAGGGGGGGGGTGTTCTCCGTCTGATGTATGGCCTTCCTGGGTCTCCATGGCAACCAGGCTGTCAGTTGTCGTGGCAGCATGTGACGACCCCCCCCCCATATTTAGTTGCCCGCTTTGTTCCACATTTAGCCCCGAGCCCCCCCCCCAGCACGACGCTATTTTTAGACACCATGTTGGCGTGTGTTGACTGTAATGGTTTATCATGTGATTGTTACGTGCACCATGGACACATGTTCTGCTGATCAATAATCCTGATTAGTTCATCTTATTGATTCATGGATTGAAGGTTGACTCTCCTGGTCCGTCTGCAGGACGGCTGCACCGCCCTCCACGCCGCCGTGCGCTCAGGACACGTGGACACGCTGCGTCTCCTCCTTTGCCGCTGTCCTCAGGACGACCCCGCCCCCCCCGGCACCCTGGCGCCGCCCGCCGCCCTCCTGAACCGGCCCAACGGCGACGGCTGGACGGCCGCGCACATGGCCGCCGCCCTGGGCCTCAAGGTGAGAGGCGTCAGACGTCGTTCTGACGTTCGGCGATTCGGCCGCAGGCGTCTGTGGTTCAAACCGCTGAGAGCGTGATGAAACGTGCTGCCTGTCAATCACAGCGTGGCCACGCCCCCAAACCTCCCCCGCTTCCTGGTGTTTCCTCCTAAACGGATCATAGCGTTTCCTGACGTCATAAATCATTTCCTCTTCCGCTCAGACCGGTGGAGTCGCTCCTTGTTTCTGCTTCACGTGTCCGTTTGCTCGTTTTGGAGGTTTTAGGCGTCGGCAGCTTTAACGGAGCGCCCCCCCCCCCCCCATTTTAACGTCCAGCCGCCATCCGTCTCCGCGGCGGCGGGATAATGGGACGTCTGACCTTGGCAGCAGACGGGAGCGTCAGACCGGAATACTGAACGAGGGAGAAGCTCGTGTTGCAGAGATGTGACGGGCGCATGTGTTTATTGGCTCTGTGTGTGTGTGTGTGTGTGTGTGTGCAGGAGTGTCTGGAGGTGTTGTGCAGCCACAGTGAACAGGACATCGAGAGGAGGGACAAGTGCAACCGAACCATCCACGACGTGGCGACTGACGACTGCAAGGATCTCCTCGAAAACCTCAGTGAGTGTGTGTGTGTGCGTGTGAGTGTCTGTCTGTCTGTCTGTGTGTGTGTGCGTGTGTGCGTGTGTGTGTGTGTGTGTGTGTGTGTCTCATCTTGTCCGTCTCCTGCAGACTCGTACCGGGTCCCGGTGCGTCTCCATTGCTCCTCTGGGCTGGGCTCCATGTGTCCGGTGGAGGCGCTGGAGGAGGAGGCGGGGGGCGGAGCGGGCCGGGCGGTGCTGTGCAGGGTGTCGGTGGACCGGGCGACGCGCTGGGCCCAGCTGGGCTCCGCCCTCGGCCGCGCCCTCACCGCTCACCTCCACGTCCTCTGTGGGGAGTCTCCGACGGGCGGGGACGAGGCGCAGCCCCCCCTGCTGGGCCTCGGCCCCGCCAGCATCGGCTCGGTCCTCATTGGTGAGTGTGTGTGTGTGTGTGTGTGTGTGTGTGTGTGGTTAGTGATCCGTTGTTGGTTTCGTTGTGACACACACAATGCTCTTCTTCTTCTAATTGTTGAATAATTAATGTGTGTGTGTTGTGTTGTTTCTGGTGATCAGATATCATCGCTGTGATAGTTAGGGTTACGTGTGTGTGTGTGTGTGTGTGAGTGTGTGTGTGTGTGTGTGGTGTCCTCACACGTCTCCCGTCTCGTCTCCTCCAGGGGACACAGAGTGGTTGCCAGGTCAGGAGCTGCCATTATCCCCCTGGGATCTGGTGCGGAAGCCTCTCAGCCAGTATATCACCGTCCGCCTCAAAGGTACAAACCTGGCAACCCTCGTGTGTGTGTGTGTGTGTGTGTGTTACCGAGCCAAAACACTTCAGTCGCCGTGTTTTCGGGTCGAGCCGAGAAAACGTTCACCGGAAACCTGCGGCTCTATCGATCCGATCGATCGATCCGCCGTTTATTGATACAGAGTTTCATCAGGTTTAACGTGTGAGGGTGCGTTTGTTTTGTGTTTGTCAGGTTTGTCTGAGTCGTGTCTGGATGAGCTCGCTCTGGAGTCTCTGTTCCCACTGCCGCTGCTGCACAACTATGTCCGCCTGGTAACAACACACACACACACACACACACACACACACACACACACACACACACACACACACACACACACACACAGTCACACACACACACACACACACACACACACACACACACACACACACACACACACACACACACACACACACACACACACACACACACACACACACACACACACACACACACACACACACACACACACACACACACACACACACACACACACACACACACACACACACACACACACACACACACACACACACACACACACACACACACACACACACACACACACACACACACACACACAGTCACACACACACACACACACACACACACACACACACACACACACACACACACACACACACACACACACACACACACACACACACACACACACACACACACACACACACACACACACACACACACACACACACACACACACACACACACACACACACACACACACACACACACACACACACACACACACACACAGACACACACACACACACACACACACACACACACACACACACACACACACACACACACACACACACACACACACACACACACACACACACACACACACACACACACATCCTCTGGGGGACAGGGAGGAAGCTGCAGACTAAGGCAGGAGGATCTGCTGCCTCCTGCTGGAGTGGGGGGGGCAGTTAATCTGTAGAAACGTCACGTCATCAATAAATCAATCAATCAATCGTTTTCAGTTTGATACCTTCACTTTATTTCTTTGTTCAAATCACGTTATTGAGTCCGTCCCTTTTCTATCAGGCCTCACAGGTCAAAGGTCAGCGCTTTGTCCCATCATTAACGATGCCCCCCTCTGTCCAGGTGGAGCGATACGGAAACCTCGTCTTCCACGGGCTGGAGGGGAGCGGGCAGGAGTACGTCGCCAATCTGGTCGCTCGCTGCATCAAGGTGTGTGAGTCACGAGGAAGTCGAGGACGTCGGGTTCCTTTATTATGACGGTCGACTGGACACTCGGTTCATTAGGAACATCTGCTGTGTGTGTGTGGAAAAGCCCTCAGTGCTCATTCACATTCTGCAGTGTGTACTACTCGTAGTAGATTTCCTTTGTTTCCATGACAACGTGTTCCCATCTCACCCCCCCCACAGTCGAAGCAGGAGGCGGGGGGGCTCGTGTGTGACGTGGTGAGGGTGGAGGTGGAGGAGAGCCTGACCAAAGAGCAGCTGCTGGAGACCTTCATCACCTGTGGTGAGGACACACACACACACACACAGTCACAGACACACACACACACACACACACACACACACACAGTCACAGACACACACACACACACACACACACTCACACACACACACACACACACACACACACACACACACACACACACACACACACACACACACACACACACACACACACACACACACACACACACACACACACACACACACACACACACACACACACACACACACACACACACACACACACACACACACACACACACACACACACACACACACACACACACACACACACACACACACACACACACAGTCACAGACACACACACACACACACACACACACACACACACACACACAGACACACACACACACACACACACACACACACACACACACACACACACACACACACACACACACACACACACACACACACACACACACACACACACACACACACACACACACACACACACACACACACACACACACACACACACACACACACACACACACACACAGTCACACACACACACACACACACACACACACACACACACACACACACACACACACACACACACACACACACACACACACACACACACACACACACACACACACACACACACACACACACACACACACACACACACACACACACACACTCACACACACACACACACACACACACACACACACACACACACACACACACACACTCACACACACACACACACACACACACACACACACACACACACACACACACACAATGGGAGTGTGTGTGTGCGACTCGTCTCCTCTGCGTCTCTTCAGGCTTCCTGGTTCCCACGGCGGGTCAGGGGGTCTCGGTCCAGCCCGGTCGCCCCCCTCGCTGTGCGGTGGTGCTGCTGGAGGGGCTGGAGAGGGCGTCGTCCCTGACGGGGCTGCTGGGGGACCTGTGCCACGGCCTGGACGGCAGGGGCGCCGCCACGCCGCTGCTGCTCGGCTCCGGTACGGCGCCGCTCCTTTAAAACACGTTATTATGTTGTTCGTCACCGCGACACTTTAACACACGACGTCCTCCGGGAGTCAGGAGATGAAAGGGTTAATGCAAACACCCGTCAGCCAATCAGAAGTCAGGATTCTTGGTGCTAATTTAAAATAATCTCAGGATGATCGTGGACTCGCAGACTGACGCGCCCCGTCGTTTTCCAGGCCCGCACCGCTTCTGCGAGCGCAGCTTCCTGATCGGCACGCTGTCCGGGCCGCGCCTGCGGGGCGCCGAGCTCCGCCTCCAGCAGCACTTCCGCTGGGCGACGCTCCGCTGGGACCGGGAGCCGCTGCACGGCCTGCTGGGAAGGCACCTCCGCAGGAAGCTGCTCCACAAGGCGGGGGCGGGCGCGTGGATGCCCGGCGGGGCGACGGAGCGGGCGGTGCTGTGGGTGAGCCGGGTGTGGCAGCAGCTCAACGCCTGCCTGTCCCGTCTGGGGACGCACGAGGCCCTGCTGGGCCCGCAGCTGTTCCTGTCCTGCCCCGTCGTCCCCGACAACGAGCAGGCCGTCGTCAGGTGTGTGTGTGTGTGTGACCGTCGGCTCCTGACTTGTGAGTTGCGTTTGATGTTATTGATCGCCTCCTTTAGCTGGAGACGATCAATAACAAATCAACAAATCCAAGATGGCGACGAACTCATGACGAGCTGGTCACTTCCTGTGTGTTCAGGTGGTTGGCTCGGCTCTGGAACGCCGTGGTCGTGCCCCGCGTGGAGGAAGCCATCATCTCGCGGGTGACAGCCAAGCGCTCCTCCTCCTCCTCCAGCGCCGCCGCTACCTCCTCTTCCTCGTCATCGCGGCGACCGTCTCCTAGCAACTGCGTTCTGAGCACCGGGCAGCAGGCCGTGGTGAAGGCCGCGCTCAGCATCCTGGTCAACAAGGCCGTCCTGCTGGGCTGCCCCCTCCCTCGGCACGGTGCGTTCGCCCGCGGGACGACGGGGGGGGGGCGTAGTAAAAACGCTGACGGTGTTTTCTCCTCCCGCTCAGAAATCGACCGGTACCTGCTCGAGTTCCGCGGCGGGACCGTCCCCCTGTCGGCCATTGGCTCCTACAAAGGAGGCGGTGGCAGGAAGGGGCGGGATGCCAGCAAGCTGAGACGGTCCAACACCAGCCCTCGCAAGAAGGGAAGCTCCGCCCTCACCTGGGGCGGCTCCTTCAGAGAAGGTCAGTCCTGACCGCTCACAGTAATCACGTGGCCCTTCGGAGGGGCCCCGTCCCCAGCTTTCACACCACTGGACTAAACTAGCTGCACAGTAAGATTCGCAGCCGGTAATACTTCTGTACTTCGGTTCTGACGCTGTTTGTTTGCCGCTGTGTTCGCAGGGTCCAGCGGTGACGTCAGCTTCTTGGCCAACGGCAAAGTCCAGAGGTTTGTGTTGTGTCCGCTCTCGCGCAGTATTTGCAGTAGTAGCGGCGTCAGTACTGTAGTAGTACTGCAGCAGTCGGCAGGGGGCGGAACCGTCTGACAGATGAAATCCGGTTCGGCGGGACGAACAGAACTCGGTGCTCGTCACTCACGGCGTCGCTGCTTTCGCAGGGAACCCGCGGGTCTGACGGTTTTCTCCGACGACGAGACCGATCTGATCCGGGAGCTGCAGACCATGTGCTTCAGCCGGTCCGAGCCGGACATCAGCAAGGTACCGCTCGTTTACTGCGAGTACTAACAGTACTAACAGTACCAGCAGTACCAGCAGTACTAACAGTACTAACTGCTCCTGTTTGGCTCCCGCAGATCTCTCGGGCTAAAGACGACTTGATCCTGTTCTCCGGCCGTCGCAGCGACACGTCGCCGCCGCACGAGGCCGAGCAGGAGCCCGGCGTCCGGCAGCGACCGCAGACGGTGAGGGGTGTGTGTGTGTGTGTGTGTGTGTGTGTGACATCACCGACTCAGATCAGAGTCGCTGTCAAACGAAAGTAGAAAAAGTAACAGAATACGGCGTAAAAAAGACGACAATGATTTCTGAGTGTGGGGACATTGTAAAATACATGAGTAAAATCAAAGCAACATTTTATACAAAGTGTTTTTTACGTTATTCCTTTGGTGTCCCCACACACTCGCCTGACTCACACACACTCACCTGACTCACACGTTAGCTCACATTTAATCATTTTATAAAACGTCATCCTTTCCCCTTTTTATTTTCACGCTCTTCCTGCAGACCGCCGTCCCTCGGTCCGTCCAGAGCGGCGATCGGCGTTCGGGCCCACGCGCCAAATCGCAGCTCCCCGTCCCCAGCAGCAGGGGGCAGCAGGCGCGAGCGCCCGCCAACAGCAGCGCCGATAACCGCAGCAGCAGCAGCAGCAGCCCGGTCCGAACCCGGACGCCTCCGAGCCGCAGCAGAACGAAGCGGCTCAACGACAGCAGCAGCAACGACAACAACCAATCACACGAGGACATCTGGATCCTCCACAGAGACCCGCACGACAACAACAACAACAACAAATAAACACGCCCCCCTCACCCACTCCCATGATTCTGCCCCCCCCCATAATGTAAAGACGAGGTACCCGATGACCTTTGACTTTGAGTATTTGTACTTGTTATCTGTACTTGTTACACTGTACTACAGTTGTGTACTTGGGGACCATAGTTTTATTCAATTACAGTATTTGAAGTATTAGCTGGTTTGGGGGTTTAAATAACAGAATATTGCAGCACGTTACTTTCCTGTTGCCTTATTCCAGCGCATCAACCTGCATATTATGGAAAAGTAATCGGAAGACGAGACGGTGGAAGAATTGACTTAATACGAGTTGAGATAAAGTATTCGATTGGTGGAAACTGCCTTAAAACAGCCCTGGCACAGTATTTTTGTGTACTTAAAGTGAAATACTGTAATTTTCCTCTGGTATAAGGCCATTGAAGAGTAACTGAAAGTCCTTACAGGCGTTATCTTTTAAGTGAAAATTGTTTTTGGATCAAAGAAAGAAACTAGCAGGTTTTTATTTTCTTTCTTTTGTGGTTTTTTGCTATTATAAGTATTTTGAGATATTCAAGTGTTTTATCTTTAAATAAATAGTCGCAAGGTTGATTTAAATACTGTTGAAATTAATCAGGGTTTCACCAAATATATTTGTAAATAAGAATTAGTATGTTTAAATGCTCTATAGATTGGTGTACGTGGTATGACGCTTGTACAGTGACAAAAATCCCTGACGTAAAAACTGCTGAAAAAAAATGTACTTGTACATAGTGTTTGTAAAATGAGTCTGGTTCTGAACCCTTCACTTGTTTCAAAGTGAAGGGCACGTGGCAATAAAGTAATAGATCTGTATAAACACAGGATGTCCTCTGTCAACTGTAAGCCATAATAAATATTTTAAATGCCCGTCCTTTCCCGAGTCGTGTTTAACCTAAGCTGTTAGTCACACTTTGACTTTCCATTATCACTGTGTTCCTTTTCTTTTAACTTTTATTTTCAGCAGCCATATATATATAATGTACAGGAGAGGTTTTAGTCAAACTAATATTTAGATCTGAGCTCTGAGGTTTAAAGAATTGTCTTTCAAGCACAAACATTAAAAACTGTTAAAACTCCTACTGGACTTATTCTCTTCTTGATTTTTCATGACTTTTCTTTTTTTCCTGAAACACATTCATTGACAAAACTGTACTTCAAAAATATTTGCATCGTACTGTACTCTGTCGTTTTAATGACATGTTATAGTATTACGACTTTTTGTTGCCTTTTTAACCCATTTTATCCAACACGAGCTGCGGTTTTATGACGTTTTTAGGTAATTTTTGACATTTTATAATTAGGGATCATGAATAGAGTCTGATTTTTCTGGGGCTCTTCCCTCAGTGTTAAACTTAAACAGAATAACTCAGTCAGTACAATTTAATTTAAATGAGTCCACAGTGTGAGAAAATCACTATTTGTATTAAATAAACATGAGAGTACAGATGTGCGATGAGTCGTAGTTGTAACCACTGATGTTACATGAAGGTGTTTTACTTTGGGAACAAACAAAAATCTTTTCTGTTGTGCTGTTTATTAAAGATGACTTGTGTGTCAACAGGAAGGAAGTCACAGTACACACAGTACACACAGTACATACAGCACACACAGCACACACAGTACACATAGTACACACAGCACACACAGCACACACAGTACACACAGTACACACAGAGGCCTGACTGTGAAGAGGAGGCCTTTTTTGACTGTGAATCTAATCAAACACTTCAAAGTCATTATTTTTGAAGCTCAGTAATAAATCTTCAGCTCTACATGAATCAAACTACTTTGAGACAAAGTGACATTATTAGTTTAATTAAATGTTGATGAACTTGTTTCCTGTTTAATGTAATAAATCTGTCAGCCTCTGGATGATCAGTGTAAACTCTGTTTGAAACGTGCCTTTGAGACAAAGTGATCTTTGTGACATGTGTATTCAAATAAATTTGAGTTTAATTAAATGTACTGATGATGAACAGATTTCATTTTACTTGTTTGCTTTGTGTTTGCTGTTGAGACTTTCATAAACAGAGAAGCTCAGGTGAACTAAAGTACCATATTTCTTTCTTAAGTTAATTTCTGTGTCGGTGTATGACTATGTAAAGATTACTTTGACCATACTAATGAAGCAAAAGGTGAAATTTTTTTTTGTCCCAAAAAGTGCCCGAAACGTCCTAGAATTGCGTTTGGTGGTGCCCCCACTGGATAAAATGCATTAAAAATGCAAACCGGGACGACTTTTCGTGCGCGAGATATAAACCCGAAAATTTTCATACTGCACTTTGACCATACTAATGAAGCAAAAGGTGAAAATTTTTTTGTCCAAAAAACTGCCCGAAACGTCCTAGAATTGCGTTTGGTGGTGCCCCACTGGATAAAATGCATTAAAAATGCAAACCGGGACGACTTTTCGTGCGCGAGATATAAACCCGGAAAATTTTTGATACTGCACTTTGACCATAGAAATGAAGCAAAAGGTGAAAAATTTTTTTGTCCAAAA
>JAFBJZ010000955.1:0-70000 GCA_016785225.1 Psettodes erumei
GAGAGAGGAAGAATATTTACTGGATTGTAGCAAAGAGACTCACCTGCCTTCATCCAGACGCCCACCCTGCTCCCACTAAGACTGAACCACACCCGGAACAGTTCTCAACTAGATGAGTGTAGTACAACCCCAGTCACGTCTGTTACCGACAGCTCTCGTCTTATGTTTCAGGCTCTTGCTAATTGCTAGGTAACTGTTTATAGACCTTGTTAGGTCCAAAGGATTTGTTTTAAAATCATGGGGATTAGTGCAACCTGTGAGAATATTATTTCTGACAACCAACCTTCTATTTATGCTGGCAAAGAGTACTCAATGATGGCTACGATAACTTTACTTTAAATGCAATATTGATTAATTTTATTCTTTATGATTTTAGCAGGGGCAAAGCATACAGCATGCATTTTGATTAATACATCTTAGAATTAATACTCAAATTAAAAATCAATTTCTAAGCTTAAACTTACTGTAACCTTGGAAAAATACTGAATTTAGGAGAGAGAGAGAGAGAGTGGTCGACTGCGTGGCCTTTGCTATCGTCCCGTTTCCAATCCTGCCCCGAAACCAGACACTGATTTGGGCAATCGGCAGCCCCGTCCAGGGCTCGGCCGAAGTCCAGAATGTCCGATTCCTCCGATGAGCAGCGGAGACGAAAGAGAGGCTTATTAATCCAAATCACAGTTCATGAGTCAATAGCTGGTAAAATCTTCCTTTTTAAGATCTTTGTCAACTTTAAGCTGACTCACGAACGCCTTCTGTTCTCCTTTTGATCATCTTATTACAGCTAGCCAAACATACCATCTCCGCCGGTCTAAATAAAAATGTAGGCTGGAGTTTCTTTGTCGATTGTTAACGTTACTATACATACAGCAGTATTCTTAAACATTTTAACGTCAAGGACCCTAAATTAATATGCATTATGGAATCTTATTTTGAAGATTTACGCTAACGTTGCTTGTCGGACAGACGCCATTAATGTTACCCCCACCTTCCAACGGACCACTCGTCACAACAGTTAAATATTTCACCTCTTCATAATATTACGTAGTTGACTAACTAATATAGATTACAATTCTTATCTCTCCAAGTCTCGGCGTGGCCGGAGCAAAACTTGCAGCAGCAGCGACTAACGGTTACGTCTCTCCCTCTCTTTTTTCCCGCCCGTGAAACCGAAACCAAAGACCGCCAACACAGATTATGGTCTGTTCCTCCGCCCCATAGTAATTTAGGTAAATATTGGACTCATTTTTCACAAGACACATCTCTTCTCAACATTTTGACATGAAAATGGCAATTTTCAGATGGACACATCAGGAGAAAATGAACTTTGTTTGGGGAAGCCCCCCCCAGGTGTAGTTACTGACGCAGCAGTTTAAATTATTGATGAGAGCTTAGTCATTAGTCAAAAACACAGGAGTCTGATCCAGTCAGTCTGCCGGTGACTCCAAACACTAGTGGTAGTATAATTTTTTATTTATATTTGGAGCCTAACGTGACTACCGTTAGACCGGGTCCAGACTGGACCTGGTTGTCAGAGCACACCCCTCCCGGTCTGCCCTCCATGTCAGTGCGGTGCGCGTGCCCGCTGACGTGAGAGAGAGACGTCCCGACCGCAGCTCTCGGTTAACGCCTCCGTTCAGAGAACAATCGTGCGTTCGGACCGAGTTTCTCCGAAGCTCTTGAAGCTTTCACACCTAGCATCTGCAGCTGCTGCTGCTGCAGTGTTTCCTGACAGACCACGCCCCCAGCCAACACACGCACGCACGCATGCACGCACGGGCGCGCGCCTGTCAATTCAACACATGCTCAACCAAAACGAAGGCAGCACGTAGAGGATGTGTCCTCCAAAATAAAGGCACAAAACGCCCGCTTCTTCACGTTAGAGTAACAACAGTCGCAAAGATGAGACAGTACAGCTGTGTTTTTATGTCTGAGTGCAGGATGTCAATTTTAAATATGCTCACTCTTTTTTATCCCTGTTCTTTTCTATTGTATGTTATGTTGTAGAACATCGCAACTTTGCATTATTGTGTAAAATCTCCATGAGATACAAAAAACCCAGAAACGAACATTAAGCAAAACAAAAGCACTTTCCTCTCTGACCTGAGAAACTCGACATGTAGAAGGTATTAAAGAGATAACCACTCTCTTTGTCTCAAGATGGACTAACATTACTATTAATAATTGTGATTAAACAACGACTTTAAAAACAATAAGTGAAGTGTTTCATGTTGCAGTGGACTCAAACGAACAAACCTACACGCTGTCCACCTACACGTGTCCAAAAATCAATGTTGATTCGTGGTTATTAATTTCTGAAAAGATAAACCAAAACCACAGCTCCTCTAAGCCCGAGCTAGGGCTTTTATTCTGAAATATCTCACCGGAAGTCTTGCTGTTTATCCGGTGAACTTTGACGGGGCGACGGCAGACGGGCGGTAACGTTAATAGACGACAGTGTCTCTCCGCCGCAGTTTAACTTTTCACAGATTTATTGACCGTGTTGTTCACCGCCGACATGTCGCACACCGTCATCACCACCACGACCACCACGACCAGGACGTCCGGTGACGGCTTCTGCAACACGGGCTACACCCTGACCATGCCGGGACTGCTCAAGATCGGTCAGATGGTGAGAGTCGTTCCGACCGAGAAATACCTTGCTAACCGGGAGTTTACCGGGAGTTGAACCGGCATGCCAGCATCTGACTCCGAGTTTGTTTACCGGGACCGGGTTAACGAGCTTCACCGTTAACATGTTGTTTCTGTGGAAATTGGGATTTTTACCTTTTAAGGAAAACTATTAAGTTAATGTGTTAATGTTCACCAACGGAGGTGTGGTAAAATAATCATTAGGTCTGTTGAATGTTAAAAAATAGAACATCCTCTCGATAATTTCCTGGAATCAAAGATAATATTTTTTAATTACAGCTGCATGTAACAAATTTTTAATGAGCCATCAATCTGCTGATTATTTTTTGATCATTTGTTTGGATCAATAATCCTATAAAAAGATGGAAGACATCTCGATCGCCCCCTGGTGGCTGGCTGCAGTACACACCATAAACCACGCCCCCTCCAGCGGGTTGGGGCGTGGCTAAACAAACAAAATATTCGCGTGTGTGTGACATAGAACAAAACAAAAAGACCCGCTCGATCTAACGTGGCTCCACAGCGCTGCTAGCGGTCAGAATCACTTAACTGTCCATAATGTTGAAATGCCCCTTTAACAAGCTAAATATAACGTCACATGATAGCCGCAGGGCAGGACTACGTTCTGTACTGTGGCAGCTGCTCCTGTTTGGGAGCATTTATACATTATAATGTATCCTAACTTACAGGATCGCTGCCTTCATCCTTCATGTGCAAGATATTTAATGTATTTAAGTCAAGTTATATTCATTATTTTTATTCTTTCTTTTTCCTTCTCATCAACGAGCCTTGTGTGCAGCGGAAGATCAACGCTGAACCCCCCCCACTAAGGTGGATCACATGTGCCTGATTAAAAAGTACAGCTGAGCAGCTGTTTCAGGAAATTACTGGCGTTTTTTTTTTTTTTTTTAAATCAAATTTAATCATTTTAATTAAAGATTTACATCTTCCTCAGGATTCAGTGATCACATTCAAACAGAGGAGGGAAGTGTTGCACACGAGATTTGTTGACAATGAGAGACATGTAGAACATCAGCAGACTGAGCCTTTAAACCACGGGCGTTCCTGGGTTTATCATGTTAACGCTTGTTAACACTGTGCCTCTGTTTTGGTTTTTTTCCCAGCTTGCTCTGCTCGTCGCCTTCCTGTGTGTCTACTGTGCTCAGGGTTGGCCCAGCTGGGCAGCTTTCCAGTACTTTGAGGTGGTGACACTGTGGTTCCTCATCGCCCTCCTCATCTTCTTCCTCATGCACCTGTGCAGGCTGCAGGCGAACATGCCGTGCATCAACTGGCCGCTGACGGTGAGCGGGAGCGTGCATGTGTGTGTGTGTGTGTGTGTGTGTGTTTGGTGGTAAAGCACCTCACATTCTCACTTCTGCATTTCCACTGAAATCACTGATCTGACTTTCTGATCTCCAGTGTCACACAACAGCAACTTAAAGCAGTTTTTACAGTTTCACACAAAATAGATTTTCGCAGTGTTGAGAAAAGGAAGGAAAAAAGCGTCTGCAGTAAAGAGCTGCAGGTGCGAACTTGTTGTTATTAGTCAGGT
Source organism: Psettodes erumei (assembly GCA_016785225.1). Classification (NCBI taxonomy): domain Eukaryota; kingdom Metazoa; phylum Chordata; class Actinopteri; order Pleuronectiformes; family Psettodidae; genus Psettodes; species Psettodes erumei. The sequence continues at coordinate 4,202 of JAFBJZ010000955.1, forward strand.
TTATGTTCAAGGTGCACATCCTCATGTTGGTTTATTTTTGCAGCAGTCAGAGGCTCATCGAAAACCCCGTGATTCCTCTCGGCTCCGGGTCGACTCTGTGTGAGCTTGCTTTATAACTTTGTGAATTCGATGCTCTCAGAGAGTGCATTTCCAGATCTGCACACAGCACTTACATTTATTATTGATTTCTCTTTTGAGGAGATCCCTGCACTGAGGACACGATGCAGTGTATTCAACAGTGAAGACTCTCATTCACTTGACGTTCATCAGGGAACGTGCTCATTCTTAAATAGCTACATTCTGCCTTTTTCCACAACATCGCTTCACTGAGAAATGAAGTAAATCGAAAGTCAACCTGTGTTTTCAGTTTTCATGCATGTTTATATTTCCAATTTTCTTTGAGCTTTGTCAGGACTTCCCATCCAGGTTTAGATTTAAAACACGTCCTCGCTGCTCATCTGAATACACAGCAGATTAAACAGGTTTTTTTGGCCCAAATCAGTCCAGACGGGGATAGCAGGGGTTAACATAAGGAATGACGCTGCGACGCCTGTGTGAAGATACAAACTGTGGTGTGCTGGCCCCCGCTGGGTAAATTCATCTGCAGCTTTCAGATACATTTTTGCTTCTGCTGTTTCAGGAGTTCTTCCATTACTCCGTGGGGACCGTCCTCATCCTCATTGCCTCCATCGTTGCCGCGGTGAAGGCTGGAGGAGTTTCAGCGCTGGTGGCTGGATCGGTACGTAAAACAACCGGATCTGTCCGAACACACCAACGCTGAAATCAAATTGTGAAATGCCCATGGGGAGTTGCCGCTCTTTCCTGCCTCTAATTACACAGGAAGCCATGTTAAATTCTTCACTGATACCATTGTTGGTCTGAGGAATCAGTTTGTCCAGAAACCTCACGCCTGTCCGCACTGAGCCCGGCTCGTTTGCGTTTTACTGAACGCTGTAAGATCCTGGGAGAAACGCAGCCTGAAAGGAGCAACGTCCACGCCGTCTTTTTCTTGATTTGAAACGTGTAGGTTTGAGGAGAATGCATTGTGTTTCACATGCGGTGGGTTTTCTTGTTATAACACGGAGTGTGTTGTGTTCATCTTCAGGTGTTTGGGTTCATAGCGACGTTCCTGATGGCCGTTAGTCTGTGGACGTCTTACAGCGTGACCTGTGGCCCCCATCAGACTGGTACGTCCTGTCCTGCGCCTCCATGAATGTGAACGTGTTGTTGAGGTGACGACAGCTGCAATAATAAACTTGGGCTCCAGTTCTGTCACTATGGCAACTGCTCAGCCAGACCAGGCTGTTCAGGTGGTGTTGCTCCGCCTCCGCTGCCTCACCTGGTGAAGCCTCACACGTGTTCGTAACGCACGTCCACAAGCAGCCTCATCTTTGTTTGGTCATGTCACCAGCTGTTACTTTGACACACTGCTGCTCAGATGCTTCGGTGTCATGATCGTCCAATCACTGTTGTTCTCCTTTTTATTGATTCGCTTAGTTTACTGATAGACTAATAATGCAAACAAAAGGTCAAGGTGAGGTGGAGTGCCCTCTGCTGGATGGCGTAGTTGTGCCACTGCCACATTAGTTTGAACTCTTGCAGGGCATCAACCCCCCCCCACCTTGTGTTCAGCTTTTTCAACACATCCAGTTGGTTGTACAGGACACACAATGAAACTGTGCTGCTGCTGGTGCCGGTGAGGAATGCCACGAATGCTAACAAAGCTAATCAGCTGCTCAAGGGGAACTGAAAGGCAATGTATCAAGATTATTTTCAACACTGAAGCAACTGTTTCACAAAAGAGACTTCAAGTGATGGTCAGACATGTGAGCCAGATCCACATGATAGAAATTATTCTCACTGTACTGAGAGTCTTAACTTTCCCTTCCTCAATTCTTTTCTTTTTTCCCATCATACTTCCACCCCTCTTTGTCCTCTGCACATACCTTTCCCTTCCTCCTTCCTTCCTTCTTTCCTTCCCTCCAGGTGCAGCAGTGTAAAAAAGTGATCCATCTCGAGGGGAACCAGACGGCTAGACATTTTTCTAACCCAGCCAACCTCCTGGATAAATTAACCCGACTGGATTGCAGCTCATACTGCAGAGGTAACAGAAGTGCTGATCCAGGAGCAGCCGTCGATTTCGACAATCTGAAACATAAAAATCCCCGATCATCCGAGAGGACAGCAGCTACATAATTACTCTGAATTTTTTTTAAATTCCTCACTAAATCTTATCATGTTAAAGGTGCTCAGTGTCACATTTTAACCATTGATTGTATCAGTAACACGTTTGGTAGAATCAGCGAATGACACCATGGTGCAAAAAATCCTTCACCTGGTATTGTCGTCTTGGCGACAGTTCCTGTCATCCCGTCTGCTTCCTGCCTTCATTAATCGAACCTCAGCGGGTTTAACATATTTAAAAATGTTTTGTCAATTATTAAAGATTTAGAGAAGCTTTTTTTTTTTTAAAGAAAAGTTTAAGCTGGGCTATCTTTATAAAGAACAGAGCCCCCCCTCCCTGTCGTGTGCCATAAAGCAACCGAGACGATTTCCCTCCAAAATCTCACAGGTGTGAATGCAGCCATGGCATCTTTGTGTCACCGCTCTGTTGCATTTCCTCAGTGGTTTTACATTTTCTCACTTGATTTGCTTATTTCCTTAAAAATGTCCCATTCATTCCAACTTTTTTATTCTACTTAGCCCAGTAAACGCAGTTTGGACCACGGATGTATTAAGCACTTTTTAAAAATCCCTTTTCCTAAATTCCCTATGACAAAATGATGCACAGTGTAGCCCTGTTAGCCTGCTATGCTAATTTTGCTGGCAAAACACTAAAGTCTTTGTCTGCAAATATTGCCATCATTCTGATGGGCCAGCAAAGATTAACAAGCTAAAATGTTAATGTCAGAAAATAGCATGCTGCTGAATTTGTTAGCATGGCAAAACATTACTCAGGGGCCAGTACTAATGCTAAAGAATGATAGCATGCTAAAACTCCATTGGAAATGAAAGGATAAAAAAGAAAACATTAGCATGCTAACAATGCAAACAAACACAAACTGGAAGAAAAAGAAAATGATAATCTATATTTTTCTTATCATCAATAACCTCCATGTGCAGAGAAAAACCAACAAATGTTTCATCTGCAAACATGTGTGCCCCAAATACTGTAGATTAATCCGCCACTTAAAATAGTCCCAAAGACACATTTTACTTCTGATGGCTTAATGTTGTGCTCAGCTGTAGCTGTAGCTCAGAAGATTGCCAACCCCCTTCTTGAGAAAATATTACAATATATTCAGTGTTTGTGAAGTAAAAAAAAAAAAAAAATTTTTAGCCAATGAGCTGAGAGCCACAGACAGATAAGGGAAGTACATTCTGGACTCATTGTTGGTTTTAGTCTGCACACGAGATTTGTTGATAATCACAAAAGTCTAGATTAATCCACTGACATCCTTCAAACAGTAGGTTCATTACTGTGTCAAAAGACAGGAAGTGTCATTTATTTGACATATTAATGGCAAAACTATCATCGACTTTTGAGAAAATTAGTTTAGGGAAATAAAGCTTTCTTACTCTGAGTAGGGCAGTAACTCCCACTAGTTTCACATTAACTCTCCACAGTTAGAGGACAGCCACACACACACACACACACACACACACACACACACACACACACACACACAGACAAAGCTATTAGCTGTAATTGGAGATCATTATCAGAGGACTCTGAGCTGCATTTATTACACGTCCGCCACGATATGTCGTCCAGTTTTTCCAAAAGACGGGACCTGTACAACTGTGCTTGGTGCTTTTAAAAAACAAGCTGTTCAATCTGAATTTCCTGTCTATGACGCATTCAGGAAGCACTTTTAAAACAGTTCTACATTATGCCAAAAAAAGAAGAAAGCAAGTGTCAAATTTCAGCCACGATGTGATAATGACTTCTGTGGAGCTCACCAAATTCCTGGTGTGGAAATCTGTTTGCACAAAGATTTACGCACACATGAAAAAAAATTGCATGGATTAATAAAGCAAGGTGTAAAAATGATTAAATGTACAAATAATAATATTGAAAAGTACACATGACTTTATAAAACAATGTATGCGCAGACCTGAAAAATAAAAGCAGGACTTTATAAACTGCTTTGAAAGAGCTTGAAAGTAGTGTAGTGTTTAACCGTCACACCAGCTAAATGAAAGCACAGACTAATAACTGGTGCACGAAAAATAGTGAAAATACTATAATCTCCTGGTAGGTTGCACTTAATAAAAACAAGCCACCACATGCCACTTTTGTACAATTCTCTCTGACTGTTGAAGCACAAAATATCAATCAAAATACCTCTCCTGGCCTCTACTTCATCATGTTGCATGTTGTAGGATTTTCACTATTTGTCTGACTTCCATCATTAATCTGTGTTTCCATTCAGTGAGTATAACGATTAAATAACAAATTATATAACCCTCAGACACATGTAACCTACATGACCGTTTATGTGCGCACAGATTTCCACGTCATACAGCCCCCGGCTCCACAGGTTTCTCCCCAGTCAGCGTATACCTGATGATATGAAGTTTGTGTTTTTGGTTTTACAAACATTTCTGAGCTGCACGTCATTCAGCTAAAGTGGAAATCATATCTCGTATAAGCTTTTGTTAATGTTAATTTAGCTGTAGATTTAGGAAAACATCCAAAACTAGAGCTGGGCATCTTTTTAGATTTTCTGATAATTGGTCATGTTTGTTAGCATGACAACTTTATTGTTTGTTAACATGTTGGTTTTTTTAACATGAGCAGCTGTAACTGTTCATTAATGTAAAAGTAAAGCATTATTAAGTTTGAATGAAGGTGGAGCAAGTAAACAGCAACAGACGTGAGTTAAAACTTGGCAATGCAACCGAGCAACGACTTACTTTCAATCACTGAAATATTCTTCGTACTTAAAGGGGCCACGTGTAAGAATTAGCCAACTGTCGAATTTATGTTCCAAACAAATAGGGTCGGGGGTTGTCCAGACACAAGGAAATGTTTGTAGAATTAAAAATCAGATCCACTGAAAGAGAAGCTGTATGAGAAACTCTGTGATTTCCTGCCGTTTCCTGTTTTCAAAACTCCTGAAGCTAAACTCTGCTTTCAGTCAGACTTTACTCCTCAGATAACTGCCTTACTACTGATCAGATGCCAAAAAGAAAGAATGTTATGCTTCACATTTTGCACTGAATGTGTCTTTACGTTTCCTCTGAAGCAGCTGTAACCGGATACAGAATGAAGGATTAATATTTAATGTCTCACTTTTGACTAAAACCATGTGGCTGTTTCGGCAGAACGGCCAAATTATAATGGATTTAATCCGACTGTTTTCTCACTTCCGGTGCAGCCCTTGAAGGCCCCGCACACTGTGTGATAAGAGAGCGGCCTAATCAAGTTGTGTGACCTGTGTAAAGCAGTGAGTCGTCAGATTGTACGATAATACGAGCAGGCTCCCCCAGATTCACGCAGTGTGTTGAGGTCTTCGCAGTGTAAAATCCCTGTTAGAGTCACAACTGTTGAAAAGCTGTTTTTTTTTCTTACAACTGAAACTTTGCTGTTGTTTAATTTCCTTTGATGGTCCAAGATGTCCACGCATGCTGCTTCACTGTACTGTGTTATTTTATTGTGGGTCTGGACCAAGTGGACACACGAAAGCTTTGCTTCCATTAGAGAGTCGTCCCACCTCGTGTTATTTAATATCGGAAGCTTGAGCACTTGCTTAATATCACTGGACAAAAATCATAAAGTAGATCTTTTAAGATTTAGTTAGCTTGCTTTTGTTTGTGTCAGGATTTTGTATTTGTATCGTTCAACTTTTGATATACAGAGTTTTTCCATCACTATCTGCCCCGTATCAAATTTGGATATATATATATTTTTTATTAGTGCATTGCTTCGTTTTCAACCCTAAAGATGGGTTGGTGTTGTTTTTTTTAAAAATTGTTGCCTGGAAGTTTTGCTGGAACCAGAATGAATCTGTCCGTTAGTGAGAGTTTGGCTCTTCTCTCGTCGACTCTGCTGATGATGTAAACTCTGACAGATCGAACTGTGAGCAGCAGCGACACCAACAAAAGATGGGATCAAGCTTGGATTCATTCTGGCTCTGAGCCAGATGAAACCAGGCTGTTTACATTATTTATTTCCACATGTGTGTATTTTCTGACACTTAATGATGCCATTCGCACTGATTTAAAGCTGTGTGTCCACTGGGAGATACAGAGCGCTGGCAGATGGTCGTAGTTTGGTGGCCTCGACGTCCTGATCCAGGACCGCCACATTGTGATCAGGGATGGAAATCTGACGGGAAAAAACATGGGTGAGAAATATTCTGTTATGTGAAGAATATTGGCTATAGAGACTCACTGAAGGACAGGCACTCTTAAAGTATTTAGATGTGAAAGTGTAGTCAGAAAAAAGGCAATTTACTGAAAAGTTCCCTTAATATCACACCTTTGTGCTTAACAGTACAAAAAAACTAGCTTTACACCCGCTTAATGTTGTTTCTGACAAATCAAACGTCGACTGTATTGCGCAAACTCACACATTACCTCGTGAACAGCAGTCTGTATGGATCACTCTGCATTACCTTTGTTTTTATGTAGTTTATATTGACGTTAATGGAAGTGTAGAGGAGGGCAGGGGCATGAAATTCAACACCAGGGCCAGAATCAACAATATCAACAAAAGCAGCTAATGCAGTTTCATGTTGGGGAGAAAAGTGAGTCATGATTTATGACCTGAATGCATCATTAATAAGCTGCTGCCGGACAGATGACAAAGTCAAAACAAGACCCAGAATCTGTAGGATCAATACTCTGTGTTGGAGATCTTTGTCAGCAACAGTGAACCATGTTTTTTAGATTAACTTACACCTGCATGACCTTGAAATTTGCCTAGAAGACTGTGCAGAGTTTGTGTCAATATTCTTCTCTTAACAGTGTTTTGAATGTCCAAGTTTTGGGAGATGTGCGTTGAGGATTCTGGATCAGCACCTGAGCGAAAACAGGCAAACACTGCTATGGTCCTTTTAAAGAGGACAAGCCCAGTGGACTCAGACGCCCTGATAGTTTAGATTTTCTCCAAAGTGCCTTAATGTTCTGTTGTATTGTACATCGGTCCATTATCCTGCTATCTGCAAGCTAATGGGCCGACGTGGTTTCAGTGGGGAAAGACGCTGGGGAAAACAAAGCCAATTTTTAAAAAAAATGTCGGCGTGTGTGGTGGGGTGGAGAAATGAAGTGATTTTATTATATTTCAGAAGATAAGATGTCCACAGTATTATAAGTCACATCACAAAGAGCTCACATAACTTGTGTTGCTTTTCTACTTTTTTTTAAAGGCGTGTTTAAACTACAAGTTGTGTTTTGTTGCATGTATAAATAAAGGCTCATTACACCATTTCTGCCCCCCCCCCTCGCTAATTTCAAGTTTGCACACAATGCAGCCAAGAATTTGATTCTGCTGTAATACAACATACATAGAATATGATGTGAGGAAGCAAACAAACAAAAAATAAAATTAAGTAGAATGCAACACAAACAAGTTTTAATGCATAAAATAATAGAATAATAATAAATATTAAATACAAAAACTTGTGAGTTAGCGTTGTAAATGTTTTATGACGGGGTCCGAGGAAGTGTAATTATATTTTTGCCAGATGGATTGAGTGGACTCATTTTATATATATTGTTTTAACTTGACATTTATAGTTGAATAAAGTTTGCTGAGGTGTGCTGCTCACGTTTACTAATCGCTTCTCAGTAAAAGTTGCTTTCATTACACATGTTTTCCAGCGTTCAGGACGACAACACAATTTGAGTCTGGGAATGGTTTTTAATGTCCAGTAACAACTTTTCCAGGGTTACAGTTTGTGCGTCCAAACAGAGCATTAACTGTGTGTTGTCCTCACTTCTTCTGAGAGTTCACAGTGCTGCAGTGTGTAGAGACACCAAGCAGCTGATGGAAACACTTGTGTTTACAGTGAGTGTTGATGTAAGGAGCATCACTCTCTTTAGCTATGACCTGCAAACTACATATTGTATATATAGACCGGCCAGAGTGGGAAATCTTAATGGGATTCTTCAATGGGTGTGTAATACTCTGGAAATACCACATGTACTGTAAGTATGTAACCCTGTAGCACTCATCATCACATTGTCAATTTGTCATTTTGAACAGAAAAAACATGACAGCCAGGTGATTTGTGCAGAACCAAAGAGCTTCTTTAGTGCTCCCTGGGCAGATCAGATTTATTTTTGTCATTTGTGAATAGATAATTTAGCTGTTAGCAGTGAGTTTTAACACACTGACTCATTTCCCAACTGTGCCCCAGTCTGCTCCCCTGGGGTCGGGTTCTGACGCCTGAGATCCTGAATGTTTAAAAGACTTGTTATATATAAAAGGTTCATACTGTTTATACTGGTGGGAGACACTCATGTAGTGTGTGTGTGTGTGTGTGTGTGTGTGTGTGTGTGTGTGTGTGTGTGTGTGTGTGTGTGTGTGTGTGTGTGTGTGTGTGTGTGTGTTTGTTTGGCTGACAGAGGGCAAGTGTGTACGGTGGGAAGTGTGAGTCACGGCTCTGGAGGCCTCTCTGATGGTCTACATTCGGTTTTCTGAAGGAAAGACTTATGTTAGATATGTAAAGCAGTTTTAAGAGAAACGTATTATTTCACCTCATTAGATAAGAGAAAACCTTTAAACCACACCCCTTTAACGTTTATCACCAACACAGCTGATTTAAAATTCGGGTTAGAGTCCTGCGAATTCGTTTTATTTGCGACGGTCGTCACAGGTATACAAAGACCAACTTGAGCGCGTGTGTTCGTACGTGTGCGCGTGTGTTTACGTTGGGCGCTGGGTTGTTTCCAGTCTCCATGGAAACCGGCTCTAACGCGGAAGTGGTCCATCCAGTCCCCCCGCAGGTAAACAACACGACAAAACTCTCATTACACCTGTTTATTTCGACCAAACGTCTTCGTTTAAAGCGTTACTATCGCGAGAGGACGCTACGTTTCTCTCCCTCCGCTGTTTTGACGTATTTCAAACGAGAGGTTTACCGTTTATGAACACACATCATCATTCATGTGATTTATCACGCAAAGAACCAACACGTGTCCCATTAACAGAGTAAAAAGGGACGATTAAAGGTTTATTATGGTGACGCTCTCTGCTCAGTGAACAACGAACAGACTGCACCCAGAAAACTAAGATTTCCTCCATCGTTCCATTATCGGACAGCGTCAAGCTCTTTCAGTGTTAAACCATTTAGGACAATTGCTGTAAATTAAAACCCTTTAACTTAATGAATACCTTTTCAAAATAAGTCATCTTATTCTACTCCATCTTATAACACCTGTTGTATTTGCTACACGAGTTTCTGAAACCGCTGAGAAAACCCGTTGTATTCAGTGTGACGCACGTCTTCCGCCCTCTGGTGGATCACCGGTGCACTACAGTCAGGTAGTAATATCCAATATGGCCGCCGCCGCCACGCGTTGCTAACATGGGGAGCTTTGCTAATCTTACAAGTAGCTCCGGTAAAACTGGCATTACCATATTTGACAAGATTATTACCTCTACCAAAATATATTATAATTGCTTTATGTCATAAACTTTATTTTATAGTATAAGCGTGTTGACATGTGTCTGTCCAATATACAAATTGGCAAATTCTTTGTAAGGCCATCAATTGTCAACATATTGTCATGATATAGCTAATATTTATACCAGCCACAATGCCAAATACGCCATTAATCATACATTTATGGCAATTTATTGATCTGTTGCTTAATGCATTTTTGATGTAAATAATTAGATATTTTCTCAATTTATTATTAATCCTAAATCATCCACGCCTCAGCGGCATTTTACTTTTTGGGTTGGGTCGGTGCATTTATGTGCATTATTTTACAAGGTTGTCCAGTGTGTTTTTTATGTAAATCTAACTTGGGTTAACAACATTATTGTTCCCAAAAGTACTACAATTCCCTCTGAGATGTAATGCTATGTTGTTATGTGTGGAACAAATGAACCAGGTCTGATCTCTGAGAATATCTGAGCAGATTTCTGCAGTTTGGATCCTCCTTCATTCCTGAAAGTTCAAATCCTTCACTGTGTCTGATATTATAAGAATCAAGAGATAACTTGAGCCTGAGTTTCAGAAACCAGTCACCATCTCTCCCGCTTCAGTCTGAGCTCACACTGACCCTGTGCTCTGTCCTCAGGTCACAGGATGCCCAGGTTCCAGGAGGTGGGGTCCGGTCAGGCTCCGTCGCCCGGAGGTGGCGGTCTGGTTGCCAAGCGATACAGCATCCTGCAGAGTCTGGGCAAAGGAAGTTTCGGTTCGGTTTATCTGGTTCATGACACCAGAGCTACAGACGGCGAGCTGCTGTGAGTAGAATCACTTGAATACGTCACACCTCACTGCTGATGTTTCATATTTTCCCTTAATATTATTGTTAATATTTTTATAAGGCTGTTGGCTCTTTCTCCTCCATCCTTGTGAAAATGGATTCATACTTCTGTTATACTACCTTATCAAAAAAGGAAGTTTACAAATCATTATCCATTATACATGTTTCCATCTCAGTGTCTGTGAGAACCAGCGCTGGTTCAGAGGTAGAAGCAGTTCTGCAGAGTGTCAGTAGATGGCAGCATGGAACCACACACTCACACGCCATACGTCGAGTGCGTTTGTATGTGAGATGACGCCCCTCAGAGCTGATCTAAGTTCAGTGAGGTAGAGAACCAGAGTGTGCAGGACAGATGGAAGCAGTTCACACCATGTCACTTCAAAACAGACACTGATCACAGATCAGTTCATGGATTCGTTCAGCAGCTCTCTGACACAGGAGGCAGCAGTTTTTACAGGGTTCTTCACAGAGGGACAGTCTTCAGACACGTCACCTCAAGTCTGGGTCTGTCCTGCCTTTCTGTTCTCAACACTCTCATCAGGCCTTTTTTATTACCGTGCCAGAAAAAGACCAAATGAGGAGTCTTGTGATTGACTGTCAGTTAGAAAGCTCATTACTCCGGCCGTTTGCAGCAGAAGCTGTGTTTGTGTGATGTCCTCCAGTCCTCTGCTGATTCAGCGTCTTTACATCCTCGCTGCTTTGTCCTTCCTCCTGCTGCTGTAAACGAGAAGCCAATCAACTTCCGCCATCACTGAAGACTTTCCAACTACGAAAAATACGTATCCGAGGAGATGAGGAAGTTTTTTTTTCTTTCACCGGCTGTCAATGCCCCTTTGATTGAGAGCTGTTCATTGATTGGTCGGCTCATCTGATGCAGAGGTGAAAGGAGCTGTGGTGGAAACAGCTTCACTGTAAGTTAAACGAGAGGGCGTGGTTTGTAATACTGGGCAGAAGAAGAAAAGAAAAGCCTTATGTGTATTTATAGGAACAGTCAGACCAGTTACTGGTGGTTCCTCACAGACACATGCAGGAGATGAAGATGGTGGAGGAGGAGGAGAATAAATTAGCAGCGGTTGTGCCGGGGGAACACCTCAGACTGAGAAACCCACAGAGTCACTGATTGGTAGATGGAGCCGGCATCCCCAGGTGAAGCTGGCGGGAGGAGTTAAGGAGTCAGCACCTTGATGAGCACATATTGCAGCGGTGTGCAAACAGCGGCTCGGGGGCCACATCCACCCCCCTGCAACAAACTTGTTACCAAAACTTTTAAAAGACAGACTCTTTGGCATTCGTGAATTTGTTGGCCAAGCGATAGCGATCGTATCGCGTCCACCCAGTTTTAGTAGCACAGCTGTTAAAACATGATATTTTAAGACAGCGGTGTCGGTCGATGGCGAAGGATGAGATGGCATCAGAGCGTCTGTGCGAGCGGAGTCAGAAACCCGGTTTGACTGAGCTGTCGTTGAGCTCCGTGTCGCTTTGACTCTGTCAGAGTTGTCAGCAGGCTTCACTGTAAACGCCTCTCTCCCTCTCTCTCTCTCTCTCTCTCTCCCTCTCCCTCTCCGTCACGCTCTGTCGCTTCGTTCTCAGTCCATCCAGCATACACGCACACACACACGGCAGCGGCGTGTTTCAGCTGTCCGCCTCTCTCTGTGTTCAGTCGCCCATTGAGGTGAGAAGTCGGAGATGTGATGAACGTGGAGGAGGTGAGGACTTCTCAGATCCCAGTCCTCCTGTGAACCTGCAAAGACACCGGGTTGTCATCCTGGTTCTGCCACTGCTGCGCTTTATATGTATCTGCCTCCCCAAAGTGAGCACTTTATTAGGAACAGCACACTGACACTGGGCGGCCCCTCCCTTTGCTCTCACACAGCTCAGAGAAAACAGATTCTGATATGAGCCCAGATCTGAATCCAGAGTCACATCCACCATGGCTGGGCTCACCCTGATGACTCTGACAGACGGATTGTGACGTCTCGTGGGGACAGACGGAGCTCCTGTGTGAGGTGGGACGCGCTGCAGCTGGAGGACAGGTTTGTCCGCGGGCAGGACATTTTCAGAGAGCGTCTCTGTGTTGTCAGGAAACAGACGGTGGGTCGGCGTTTTTGGAGTCGTCATCTCTGCCCTCTCGCCATCTGAGAGTCCACCCCCACGTCTCTCCTCTGCCATATTTAGACGTGGTGCTCTCCCCTCCCATCAGCCTGTTAGCGTCTGTTTCAGGGATGAAACCTGAACTTTTTCTTTTTTGTTAGGTGAAAAAAGAAAAGTTAAATTTTCAGATCTTTCCGAACGCATCCCGGCAAAAAACAAAAGGAGGAAAGAGTGCAAGTCGCAGAGCCGTTTTAAGGAGGTTTCTGATGTGATGTGACCCCCCCGGCCATCCATGGGGATGCGGTGTCCATGGTGACAGGAGAGCATCTTCATCCTTCCTCTCTGTTTGTCAGTGGGTTTGAAGAAGCCGGCTTTGTGAGGGTTTTCGACATGAGCGTCTGTCACCGAGGGGGACAGGAAGTCTCTTCTTCTTCTTATTCACTGAAAACCTCCCTGTTAGCCATCAGAAACCGGCAGGTTTGATTGACAGGGGATTCTTTTGTCCACAGACACGATCAGCTGATGCGTCCTGGTCCTGGCTCCTCTCTCAGCAACACATTTGTCGCACTTGATAAACATCATGAATATAAATGTTCCCATTCTGCGCGGACACACACGTGGGGGCTCGTGGGGGGTCGCACCTGTGCGGCCGGAGCAGCTGCGTGACCCGGCCGATCGATCTTCTGGTCCACCACTGTCGACCTCCGCAGACCCTCGCACCTGGGGTGGCTATTTTTAGCCGAACCGAAGGGCCGGCTGAGGCTGCCGCACACCTTGCTGGGATACGGGTCGCGGATCTGCTGAAAGCTGAAGTTTTGCTTCGGTCGGCACCGTGGCCCTTTCCTGTCCCATGCCACTCGCTGGTGCCTGGTAGTCGAGCGGGTCGGGCCAAGCGCGGCTGAGTTCTGGTGCTCTGCTGCTGAGTTCTGAGACTCCTCCTCACCCACTCCCGCCCCGCTGATGCCCTCACATCTCACCTGATGTTTGCTGACAGCGTGTTCACTGTTTTGCCAGATTTCCTCAGTGCAAAGATTAAAAAAAAAAAAAAAAAAAAGTGGCACGGAGCCACCAGAGGAAAGGAATCCCGCTGAGCGAGTGTCAGACACCTGCTGAGACGGAGCTGTAAAGTCTCCCGCTGAGTTTGGAGGACACCGACACAAACGTCTTCCATGCCCCCCCCAGGTGAGTGGGAGGGAGGAGTGACAACTCCTGCTGACAGAGGTACAAATTGTTTTGCTGTGATTTATTGGTGTTATTTAGCTCAGGCTGGTTTCACACCGGTTCCTCAGTTGTTGGGTCGCTGCCCCTCGTGGTCCTTCAGACGCTCTTCCGCTCGTACTTTCCCGTTCTCGGCCCAGCAGACGGAGGAGATCGGGAAAAATCTCAGCCGCGACCGGAGCGTCGCACCTCAAACACACTTTGACTGTAGTTGCATAGCAACAGAGAGTCGGCGCTCCCGGCTTCACGCCGCCGAGGGAGGAAAACGAGAAGAAAGCCGGCTCGACGCAGGTTCCTGGTGCGGAGAGAGCGAAATGAATTTTTAGCTGCAGATTTTTAAATTTGATTTCCCGGCAGCTTTTTGGCTTCAGCAGAGGATCAGAGCCCCGAGAAAAAAACAGTCTCTCCCTCTGTTGGCAAAGATCCCTCACAGTGTTGATGGGAAATGAAGGTACGGTGGTGGGGGGCTGCTCAAGCCCGGATTACTAACTGGACAACCACCCAGGGGCCACCAAGGGCCCCAGGTTTACCCCACACTGTTCGGCTCTATACATGATTATATAAATCACGTAAAACGTCCTCCGTCCTTCATCCTGTGGTTCTGGACTTGTAGAGGCACTCGGGTCCGTCTGGTCCTGGGTTCCGTTTGTTTATATTCGTTGTAATGTTGTGTGGTTTTGTTTCACACGCTCTTTTCTTCTGCGAACAGCAGTGAAAACCTGCAGTGAGGTCGTATCAATCCATCACAGGGGAACAGTGAGGCTCATGATCAATACGTCTGACAGTTATTTCCATCTTTATTCCCTGCAGCCGCAGAGTGAACATATTCTGTGAACTCTTTTTCTCAGTGTCTAATTATTATTTCATAAAACATCAAAGTTTTGGTTGTTTTGTAAAAAAAAAAAAAAAAAAAGTCTCACGATGAGTCAGTTATCACAATAATTATTAATTTTCTGTCGTTAATTTCTCCATCCATTAGTTGAATTATTCATTCTCGCCGTTGAGCGCGGGTTGTTTCGTGTGTGCGACATCACAAAGTGTTAATGCAGTGTAGTGCAGCCTCACGGTGTTTTATCTCCCAATAATAATTATCAACATGGTGTGGGTCAGTAATACAGCAGTTTTACAACCGTGAAATTTATCCACACAAATCTCTTTACTTTTCTTAGCATCTTATTCTTCACTCTTCATTTGCATAGTTTCGTGTTAATTAATGTGGATCTCTCTTTCTTCTGTTTTTATTTATCAGCTTTGTTTTTGTCCTGTGGGGGAAAGATTAAAAAGGGCGGAAAAATATGACACATAATATGGAAATGTGACCTGATTTCTGCATATATATATAATATACAGATAATTAAGTGAAAGGACGCTGCAGTTTTATAAAAGTAAACAGCAGCTTTTCGTGGCCCATCACTGTCTCGACTCGACGACGACAAAACATGAACAGAAACAACAATAAATACGTCAAAAATCGACATAAAATAATCGACATTCCCCCACCCAACGTTGGTCTGCTCCACCTGTGCTGCATCATGGTCCGTCCACTGCTCCTGAGGAGCGTCTGCGACGCTCTAGCTGAACAAGCAGACACCTGACTCGGTCTTTGCCGCGCGTCTCGCCAGGTTGTAACGACGTCGCCACGAACCCGGCTGGTAGCTGAAAACCTCGCCTCGCCTCCGTCTCTTCCAGGAAGGTGCTGAAGCGGATTCCTCTCGGCGACCTTCGACCCGACGAGACGGTGCGAGCCACGCGGGAAGCCCAGCTGCTGTCTCAGTTGCACCACCCGGCCATCCTCGCCTTCTACCGCAGCTTCCTGGACGGAGACGCCTTCTGCATCATCGCCGAGTACTGCCAGGTTTGATTGGCTGCGTTTCGGAGCTTTCCGTCATATAATATGAGCTAAACTTCACAAGTAAAACAGCGTTTTACAGATTTCAACCGCACAACGCAAAATGTAATGATTTTTGTTGCCGAAAGAAAAACACAACACAAAGAATCTGATCAAGCGACGCCGGTGGACAGATCTCCTTCTGTCCAACCAGCTATCGCTCAGATCCTGGTGCCAGTCGTGAGAACAGCAGATGTCCATCACTAAGGGAGCTGCTGAGCAGTGTGTGTGTGTGTGCGTGTGTGCGTGCACGTGTGCGCGCGCATGTGTGTGTGTGTAAAAGCGAGCTGAGCCACTGGGCTGAATCCAAACATCAAAACTTCACTGCACTCGCAGACTCAGCGCTCGATTCCCTGGGAAGTCTGTCCAAATCTGCAAATCACCAAGTCTGGGGTGCGGACCTTGCTCGGACAATTACCCATAACACCTTGTAATATGGAATGTGAGAACGCAAGCGCCATCATTGCTGATGTGATGATGCTCGGCAGCTCGTGTTTTCTGACCAGATCCGTTGCTCGTTATCAGCAGCGGTGCTGCTGGGAAACCGGAGGGTGGTGGAAACGCGGCGTTTGTAATCTGCGAAAATGTTTTTCAGAGCGGAAAAGCAGAACCAGGAGCGGAGAACCAGTAAAAGATTCACAGTTTCTCTCCTCACCCCCCCCACCCCCACAACCCCACCCACCACTGCCTCTGTTTCCAGTGTGGGGGCTGAAAGAGAGCGAAGCCCCCCCCATGTTTCTGTCTCATGTGTCTCTTCGTCTGGATTACGGCAGGTTACGGTTCTGTCTTGAGCCTTTTCCTCTCTGCTAATTAATCTCACACTGCCTTCACCCCCCCCAAGTCCTCCTTCCACACATGGTGTATTCTCTTCCAACACGTCATCTTGGTGGAGACCCCCCACCCCCCACCCCCACCCTCACAGCAGCCCCTTCGTTATCCAGCTCTCCTCTCCCCCTGCAGCAGTGCTCTACTCCCCCCACCCACCTCTAAGGAAGACTCCAACATGGCCTGCTAATTTGCCCCCCTCCCTCTCAGAGTGTTCCAAATTTCTCTGCTGGATTTCAACGTTTTTCAGATGAGTGGAAACGCACAGCAAGCAGCAGGATTCATCTGCCACCAGCTCCACAAACAGGCTTTGCAAACTTTTTTCAAACCCAATGGATTGAAATATCCACAGTGAAACAGGTACTGTCCAATCAAAACCGCCCGTACCCCCAGAAACCCCCAGTGCTATTGTTTCTGGACAGGCCATTACCCACAATCCCCTGCAGAGCTGCGGAGGACTCGAGGGTTTCACTGCAGCTTATTAAACTGAGCAGGAAAATCGGATGTGAATGCACAAAGAGGGACGACGCGGTTCTCTGTGATTCTGATATTCAAAATGACGTCTCTGTGCGGCAGCTTCGCCGCACAGAACTCAAGAACAAGAACACAAGAACTCGTCTCCGACTTGTTCTGATGTTGTGTCTGCTGTCCAACCCAAAATAAAAGCCTCAGCATTATTCAGAATAAGTGGTATAAGCGGTACTATAAGTAGTATTAAATAAAAAGGAAAAACATGCATTTTTAGTTTTTGTAAAGTCACCTCCCCCCCTCCCTCAGGATCGGGATCTGGACTGTAAGCTGGAGGAGGTGAGAGGAGCCGGGCAGATCCTGCCCGAAGCCCAGGTCCTCGATTGGCTCGTCCAACTGCTGCTCGGCCTTCACTACATGCACGACAGGTAGGGGGGAACACGGTCGCCATGGCAACGTGCATCCCTCCCTCCCCTGCATCCTGAGAGTCGTGTGTGTTTCCTCCTTTTTTCTTCCCTCTCTCTCTCTCTCTCTCCTCTTCCTCATTGGTGTAAACCGTATAATCTCCTCCCTCGGCATTACAGTGACAGGTTGGAGGTCAAAGGTCATCCAGGTTAACACGATCAGACTGTATATAAGTGAATTGATCAGATAAAGCGCCTGAAGTACTTAATTTGTCCCGTTTCCTTGACTGCTGTGCTGCTTTCTGCAGGCGGATCCTCCACAGAGATCTGAAGGCAAAGAACGTCTTCCTGAAACGAAATCTCGTTAAAATCGGTGAGTTTCTTCCGCTGGCGAAGGCTCATGGGACCTTCTCCATGTTTGCTCGAGTTCACACAGAACACGCGTGTTTGTGCGCGCCGGTCGTTTCGCGCCGCTCTCAACGACTCCCTCTCATTAACAACAAACTGTGGAAACGAGACCGTAAATAGAAGCTCCAGTTAATTTGGAGCCCACGTTTGCAGCAGCAGAGAGCCAGCTCTCGTTTGGAGTGTAAACTCAGCAGATTGTCGCTGCCGCTGCCGTCTGCGCTTCTGGACTTTAACCAAAACAAATTCTCTGATGGCAGTTTTTGGTTCGCCGATCACCAGCTGCACACGCAGACCGGTCCACAGAGAGCAGAGACGCAAAACCATGAGTCAGTAAACCGCCTGAGATATTAAAGTTTGAATATCCGTCTCGGCCTCGGTTATGTGTGGGCCTGAGTGGAGGAGTCCTGATTGGTTTTGACTCTCTCGCCTCCTACAAAGCCCCCTCTTGAACTCATCTGGACTTGAAGCATAAATGGTCCACACTCCACACACTGTTTTGACCATGAGGCCACAAAAGACAGTCTCTATATTCTAGGGACAACCAATCACAAGAAAATTTAAAGCATGTGATGCAAAAAAAATGAATAGAAAGTGTGCACGTGCTCTTTCTTTGGGATTTTATATACAGAGCAAATTATCAGGGCTGCGATATGCTCCCATCTCCTGCTCTCCAGAGGTTGAACCTTTCGTGTTTTAACAAGCCCACGCCTTCAGGACTACCCCTGCACTTTCAGCTTCAGATAACGTGTTGTTTTCCTCCCGTGCGCTTCCAGGCGACTTCGGCGTCTCCTGCCTGCTAATGGGGTCATGTGACCTGGCCACCACCTTCACGGGGACCCCGTACTACATGAGTCCAGAGGTGCTGAACCACCAGGGATACGACTCCAAGTCTGACATCTGGTAACACTTGTTACACTCCGACAGAAACACCAGAAACCAACAGTATGTTACCACTCAGTCTAACCACAGCCAGATGAGACAGTGCATAGAAATGCATAAAAATGAGGCATTAAGAACGGTTTTACTGATGTTCATCAGCAGACACAATTTTGATTTCCTGCTAAACCTCTGATTTGCATGAGCTGATAGTCTTCTGAAGACGTGAATCTTTAAAAAAACACCTCACACGTATAAAGTTTCATTAATAAACATAAATTACGGTTGCAGGAGAAGTAGGGGCTTTGTTGGGGACTATTTTCAGTGGTGGATTGATCCACATTTGGTGCTGCAGTGAGTATTTAGGGGCAGCAGGATGGTGTTTGTGGGTGGGATTGAGCTCTATGGAGAATTTATTTCTCTCTGTCCCACCCTGTAACACTACATGCGCCCGATCAATTACCCCCACCCTGCCAAGGCCCCCTCACCCCTGTTAAAAAGGCACCTGGGAACTCCATTTGGAAAAACTTTGAGGTTCAGATAAAACTCCATTAAAGTGAGTTTTAGACTGAAACTATTTTTTTTTTTTTTTTCGAAGAACCAGTGTGAGTTCATTTTCCTCTGCTGTGATTGGTTGGGAGCCTGGGGGCGGGATAGGTGCATCGAGTTTATTTAGTTCCAGTCGCTGCGGGAGGAAACACGAGTATCAGCTGACTGACGGCTGCACTTTATCTTCTGTAATCAACCAGTCTCAGTGATTTCTACTTTCCCGCAGTTGAAGAATTTACAGGTTTTGCTATTGGTTATTGCTTTTATGAGCGTTATGAATCTGTGTGCAGATCCAGATGGAGGTAATTTATTCCACAGATTGAGGCCATTGAGGCCGCTGATGTTTGTTCCACTTTAGCGTTGAATTTGGGGCACAGATGAGACAGTTTAAAATGCAGATGGATCAGTCTGGAGGTCCTGGTGGGGTGAGATGAGTCTGAACCCCGACGGGCTGGTGGCAGGACAACAAATCAAACGCACCTTCAGTGCGATCAACTTCTTTCTGCTGTGATTACTGACAGACTGAACGAAGTAGGATGAGACTTCAGGTGTGTTCACATCGTCACAGTCTAACTCACACTCAGGTTAGATTCATTAATCCAGACTAACATCAGGCTAAAATGATCCCGTTAACTTGGTTCTTCAAAGACAGGTTTGATTTGTTGATCTCAACTGAAGTTAACTGAAGGTATCTTAAAAACCCATGCTTTTACTTTGAAGGAGATGTGATTGGAGAGACCGCTGTCGCCTGATTGGCTGTTCGTATGTGACTGAATTCCTGATTGGCCGGCATGTCACTACGGTTAAAGATGCTTCTATGACTGTTACTAATGCTATTACAGCTCTTAAACAATGATAATGATAAAAATAATAGATGCAGATGTATAGACAGGTTGTTTATGTGTGTGTGTGTGTGTGTGTGTGTGTAACCCCCCCAGCAACCATAAACATGAACATATTTTTGCATTGATGTGATTTGTGTGTAACAAAAAGAAATCATAAACAGACTAAACACAGTCACATGCAGCTTTAATGAAGACAAACCGCAGGACTCGGATCAGTCAGGTCCGGATCAGACGGACTCCCCTGGGTGAATGAAAGGAGGCAGCAGCAGGCAGCAGCAGGCAGATCTGAGGTCTGATTAAATGGCCTTGAAGCCTCTCAGCTTCGGATTCTCGCAGCTCTGAGTGAACACTTTTGCTCCTGTGCAGCATCTGGATTGAAGATGACACCCGGTGGAGGAGAGTTGTTTTTTTTTTTTTTTCTAATCAGAACCTTCAAAACATTTCGGATGGAGTTATCATGAAGACTCTCGTAAGGTTGTTAGTTCCATCATTTAACAGCAGTATTTGTCACTGATATGTTATTGTACAGGTGTCTCATTTCATCATCGCAGAGTAATTATTACTCTGCAGACATCTTATGTCCAGAGTTTATACTGGCACTAGAGGAAAGACCAGAGGGCCAAAAAAAATGAAGGACACATGTTTATTTAACGTGTTAATGAAGTTTTCTTCTCTGCACTTTTGCCTTTGTGTTTTTACTGTGGTTTTTTGTTCACTCTGGCCTGTGTACTCTGTAGAGCACCTTTGGTATAATATTAAGTACCCATTAGGTTTTTAATAGCATAACACACGATCATTTTTGGGGGTTTGTATACAAAATTCTTATAGCGTAGACTTGCAGTGTATGGACTTTTATGGAGTAGAGGTAGTTTGGTCTTTAGTTCTTTTTAAATTTCAGCAGCATTCACATTGTGAACGAAAAAAGAAAAGTCCAGTCCTCCTCTTTGTTCTTTTGGTTCTGTTAATGAAGTACCTGCCTCACTTCCTGCCGTCGCCTCTTAATTACCTTCGTCTGTTTATTACCCCGTCTAACGACCCACAAGACAACAGCCCGTGAACCTGCAGCTTCTGCTCCGTCTCTGTAACCAATTATCTCCACGAAGAAAACGCCACATCTATCATTCGGTAGATACTAATTAACTTAATCATTAATATGCTAACATGCGTCTTACTGTTTTAATCACTAATTACTTGTATCTATAAATCGTGTTTTTCTAACAAGGGTCAGGGTTCCTGTTATCGCCCCCTGCTGGCTGCAGCGAGTTCGACCCAAATGTCTTAACAGCCATACGTTTTTTGTTTTTTGGCATTTGTTTGGAGAGTTTGCCCAACTTAAATATATTATCAATTAATGCAAGTGCTGGATTATCGCTTTAATATTTTTTGGTGGCCCTGTTTTTTTTTTTTTATAGGAGAGTCCCAAATGTAAAACTAGTTTTAACATCTTTTTACTGCTGGTGAACACAGTGGAGCATTTAGGAGCTAAAGCTGGTGGAAACCAAACACAGAGCTCACAGAGAGGGAAGTTGTTTAAGAACAATGTCTCACTTTTCTGAGTGAAGGACCTGATGAGACCGAAGGTGCTAATGAATGTTGAGGATCCTACTTGACACGCGGCCGATACCTGTGCTTGTAATATGTCTGACCTGATGACCTCCGAGGGAAACTCCCACACAGCAACTGCAGCATGAAAGTGAAGATACCTTCCTCTCTTTCTGCTGCTAATTACCTCCTCCTCCTCCTCCTCCTGTCCGATCTGCTCCTCACTAATCACCGCAGCTGACCTCCTGCTGTCGTCAGCGCTCGTTGCGTTTGCGTAACGAGTTGTGTTAACGAAGGTGGACTCTTCTCTCATTAAGAAACTTGATTGAGATGACCTCTGACCTCTCGGCTCTGTTGGACCGAGAGCCCTGGGTTCATCGCTAAATTGCTTTGTGATCTAGCTGGGAGACAAGAGGTCCTCGTTTAAAGACTCAGACCTGAACAGACATTTAGGAGTTATTTTTATTTCAGTGACGTCCAACAGCAACAGTGAACGTGGGGTTTCTTCGGTCCTGGGCTTCATACACGGTTAACCAGGCTCGCTGGAGCAGTTTGTCATGTAGCTCAGAGAAATTTGTTGAATTAAAGGTCCAGCAGTGTGTGTGTGTCGGTTTAGGAGGATCTACTGACAGAAATTGAATAAAATGTTCATTATTTTCTGAATCACCAGCAGCAGCAGACGTTTCCAGATCAGTGAAAAGCAGTAATCATGAATAATAACCAGCAGCAGCTGTTTGATCCTGCTCTGTCTGCGCGCCTCTGCAGGGCTCTGGGCTGCCTCCTCCACGAGATGTGCTGCCTGACTCACGCCTTCCAGGGACCCAGCTTCCTGTCTGTGGTGATGAAGATCGTGGAGGGAGAGACCCCGACGCTGCCGGCGTCGTACTCTCCTGATCTGAACTCTGTCATGCAGAGGTGAGGAGGAGCGTGGGGGCGCTGAGCTTTTGTCTTGTTACAGTCAGACAGCTCGCCACCAGGGGACGAAATGTACTGTGAAGCCAGACTTAAGACGAGTGGAAGTTCTTGACCCCATGACCAACTCAGACTGAACAGAAATAAATAAAGTGCTGTTGGACTGGAGCCTCTAAACTTACATGGGCAGATTGGTTGTTCTGCTGTTCTTCATATTATATTCTTCCTGTACTCTGCCTCATCTATTCATCCTCACCATTAATTTATGGTTAGACATCTCTAGGATATGATTGTAAAAAAAAAGATAATAATAATAAAGCAACATGCTAGTTCCCAGTGAGCTGTAGAGGACAGAGTCAGGCCGGCCCTTCCTCCGGTCCGGTCGGACGACGCTGAATGACAAACTCTTCCTCTGTGATCCAGGATGCTGCAGAAGCAGCCGTCGTCCAGACCGTCGGCCGCAGAGGTGCTCAAGTCCAGGTTTGTGGAGGAGAATATGCAGGTGGGGAACCTTTAACAGACAGTTGGTTTACCTTAGTCCTTTATCAGTGCTGTGATGGAGGAGAACTTGGAGAGCAGTGTTGCTTTTGGGCTTTGTGTCATTTTGCGGCGATACTTTAAAATGACTTGCAGTTTGAAATGTCTTTGAGTCTGATGTTTTTGTGAAATTTGTTGTTCTGCTGCCGTGGCTCAGTTTCTCTTGAAAAAAAGAGTTTTAACTCTGATAATAATAATGGGAATAAATAAGCAATCAGTCAGCAGCGTCTGCAGTGATGTCGTAGCTGATTTGCTTCAGATCGTCGTGGTGAAGAAGGAGCCGAGCTGGAAGGCAAAGCTTCCTGGATACAGGCAGCTGAAATGGGTTTCCTCCTCAGGGTGGCGGGAGGTAGGGTGTGGAGCCCTGATATTCAGATGGAGCTGGGAGGAGAGCCGCTGCTCCTCCGTGTCGAAAGGAGCCTGTTGAGGAGGTTGGGGCGCCTCCCTTTGGCAATCCAACGGGCACGGCCCAGTGGGAAGAGGCCTGGGGGCAGACCCAGAGCTCGCCCGAGGGATATTATATCCCCAAGGCCTGGGACGGCCTGGGACGGCCTGGGACGGCCACGGGCTCCCCCAGGTGGAGCTGGATAACGTCGCTGGGGAGAGGGATGTCTGGAACATCCCGGCCCCGGGGGAGCGTAAGAAAACGGATGGAAGGACGGGACCAATCAGAGACTGACGGCAGCTCCACGTTTAGCATGTTTACCTTCCGCCCAGATGCTGAACAGCTGAGCCGAACTCAGGGAAACAGCTGCCACAGGAGCTCGTTTTGATCCGCGCACTGCAAGGGAGCAAAAGAGTCGCGTGGAACAACAGATGCCAGTGTTTCCATCCGTTTCTTTCCTCTGGGCTTTATTTACATTTCTTTTATGTTGTGTTAGCAGCCATTCATCCATCCCCCTGTCCGGTAGCAATGATGATAGTTTTTGCATTTTGATGATAGCGGATGATGCGTCCTCGAGATGTCTTTGATGTGGCGATTCTCAGAGAGGCACGAAGTTTGTTTAAATTCAAAGTAAATTTGATTGCGGCAGCAAAATTATGCAAACGCTGTTTTTCTTTCTTTTTCTCAGAGCTATTTTAATACTCTGCCCATGAATATTTTAAAAGCTTTACTTTTTTTGTAAAGTGCTTAAAGCAGGTGAACTGTGAGGCACACACACACACACATGCACACGTAATGTACTTTTACTGCATGGATAAACGTACACACACACACACACACACACACACACACACACACACACACACTTTCTCATAAATCACGGCTGCAGACTGGACGCTCTTCCCGTGTGGATATGCAGGGCACCTGAAGAGAGACAACACATTAGTGTTTTCTGGACTCGGTTGCCATGGTTTCCACTGAAATATCATTATGCTGATGGGTTTCCATACTGCAACACGGCATCATGGGACACCTCAGGGGAAACGGCTGCTCTGCGAGAACGCCGGGAAGCTGCGGCGATCCTCCTCTGCTCTCGCCGAGGAGGAGATGATTGCTGCTTGACCCCTGATCATCCTTAACATCTCACATACCTGCTGATCAGATTTTCACGTTATGATACAATAAAAAAAAAATCAAAAAAACACAGAAGGGAGTTTGGTAATTTCATATCAGAGCTGAAATTCTATCAGAACGCAATCACAGCTGTAACTCAACACTCCGGCTCCAGACTGCAACTCCTCCGTCCTCTGCGCTCTGAGCATGCTGTCGACCGTTTTCACATTTTAAACTCAAATGAGATGTATGACCTTTGACCTTCTCCTCACATTAACCTCCCCTGTGTTTTGTGTTTTTTTTTTTTTTTTACAGAAGATGAAGGACAGGTTTGAGTTTGTGTCGTCGGGAGGAGAGAGAGACGCCGAGCTCATCGCAAGGAACATGTAAGACTCCTCCTCATCCTCCTCGCTCTTTTTTGCGTCCACTTCACCTCGTCGTCGCCCATCACCTCCTCTTGAATTTCCTCCCCATCCCCCTTTACCTCCCATTTATATTACGTTCATTTATCAGTCATTTTTTAGTCAAATGAGTAGAAGCGGGTTCAGGTGCTGCACAGTGAAATGTCCACTATACTAACTGCAGCCTTATTAAACTGTTTATGGTTCTGTTGGTTGTGGGGAAAGATCCTCGTCTGGTTTAATACGGAACAAGTTCACACTGACTCATGGTTCTGCATTTTCTGTTTGTCCTCCTTGTTACTCCTAGACCTTCTCATCGCCCTCTTCCTCCTCCTTATTAGTCTCTTTATTATCTGCTGCCTCCGCTCTCCTCTTCATCATCACCTTTCTTTCTTCCTCCTCGGTTGTGCTTCTTTGCCTCATTGCTCTCAAATGCATGCGCGTTTGAGAGCACACACACACACACACACACACACACACACACACACACATACACACTCTTTTCGGTGAGTAGCTGCTATAATTAGAGCAGCGAGCAGCAAACTGTGCACTTTGTGTGTGTGTGTTGTCAGGGATTAACCACTTGCTGTCAGATAATTCATCCTCTGTACTTCTGTACTACACTACCACACACACACACACACACACACACATGCACATACGTCAGTTTTAACAGATCCCGATGTTGGATGGAGTTCGATGGCGGGAGTGCGAAGTTATAGGAGTGGGAGATGGAGGAGTTGGTGCTGTGACTGAATGGTCCCAGGTGACTGACAGGTGTGTGTGTGTGTGTGTGTGTGTGTGTGTGTGTGCACGCGTGTCCGCAGGCAGGCGAAGGTTCACCTGCAGACGCTGAGGGAGAGGTCGGAGGTGGAGAAGATGACACCCCGAGAGAGAATGAGGCTCCGCAAACTGCAGGCTGCCGACGAGAAGGCCAGGAGGCTCAGGTGACTCGCGCTCACACTCACTGAGCACTTTATTAGGGACACCACGCTGACGCTGGGTCGTTCCTCCATTTCGTTCTCATGGATTGCTGCCATGCCTGCTCCATGCTGGCATGAGTGCATCCCGCAGGTTCTGCAGATCTGTTGTGCTCACACGGAGCGTTGTCGTGGTGGAAGGAGCCATTAGATGCGCTAATGTGGTTCCTCGCCTCCCTCCCCTGCATCTTTCCTGCCTCTCAGCTGCTCCCAGCGGGGGGGAGGAGATGGAGGATGGAGGAATTTCATTCACCACGCAAGAAAAAAAAACTGATTAGTGACAACAGCATTTGCTCATGACACACGGCATCTCCACGGACCCATAATGTGTGTGTGAAATAATTAAGAGTGTAAAGAAACATCTAATGCCTGGAGAATGCGGCTCCAATACTGTTTATAGATCTCATGAATAACGGCAGGTCATCAGGGAGCTATAAACACAGCTACGGATGCTCTTAATGAAATCTATCATTTCTCCGTGAAAGGCCGCAGGTACAGGAGGGTGGGATGACATCAGAAGACTAATGATACCCGCGGCTGTGAAGCTGTGGAGGACTTCACTGTGACTGAACAGGCCACGGTGCCCTTGAAAATGAGGCAACAAAAGAGAAGAAAAGGAAAAGGTTCTGAGAAAAACAGTCCAGTTGTTTTTAATGAAAACTGTGGCGCCTGTGTGGTCGTGTTGTACCCGGGAAGATCAGGACTGTGTTCCTGTTCCACTGAGCCGCAGAACAACTTGTCCAAACTTCAAGTTTGTTTGCCTCGGCGACAGCAGCGAACAGCTGGAAACCAAGTTTTGTGTCAGGACGGCGCGTCATGCACCTGATGAGCACATTCTTTCTCCAGAACAGCGGCCGTTTTACCAACTTCTTCCTGGAGTCTGGTCTTGTCCGCTGGAGTGTCTCCTCATATCTTCATGCATCGTTTTCACAGTCACATAAAAAGCGATGCACCGCTGTTAATATTGCAGTGATGCTGTTTGTACAGCAGCACGTCGCCCATTTTACTGACGAATCAATGAACAGACTCTGATTGAAGGTTAACGAGCAGAACGTCCTCCGTGAGGACGGGCAACCTGTGTCCTGCCGGAGGACAGGAACCTTGAGCCGTGATCTTTCTGACACCATCCCCTCTCTGTGCCTCTCCCGGGTTTCTGTCCCATCAGGAAACTGGCTGAGGAGAAGTACGAGGAGATCCACGCCCGCAGGAGAGAGCTGAGGAGCCGCCATTTTGAAAAAGTCAGCCTGGACGTTCTGAATGTGAGGAAGTGCACCCCCGACACTGCCGGATGTTTGAAGTCGGATCAACTCCGCTTGGTTTCAGTTAAAAAAAAGAAAAAAAGAAAAGTCAATTAGCGCTTCTCCTCCAACCAATAGGAAAGCAGAGAGGATGGAGCCTGTCTGCCAATCAGCACCCACGGTCACCGGTCACAGCCAATCGAGAGGCAGGATGAGACGGAGCCGGAGCTGCACGGTGAGAGTTTGGACACACGTCGTTTCTGATTAATTCTGCAGGTTTTCATCAGCGGGCACGTGAGACTGATGCTGAATAATTTATTTATAGTTGATTTAACTGCTACTTTCAGCACAAACAAACTTTACACAAGATTTAAACAAGATTTACCGGAAAAACTGGTGGAAAATATAAGTCGACTATATGTATTTGAGCAGCAGCTGCCCAGTAAGTTTCCAGAGAGTAGAAACATAAATTACAACATGAATATTTGAAGTACCTCAAAATCGTGGTCTGTAAAACTTATTTAGTTTTTATTATTCAGAGTG
Organism: Psettodes erumei; assembly: GCA_016785225.1. Taxonomy (NCBI): domain Eukaryota; kingdom Metazoa; phylum Chordata; class Actinopteri; order Pleuronectiformes; family Psettodidae; genus Psettodes; species Psettodes erumei. The sequence goes on from JAFBJZ010000955.1 coordinate 31,874, forward strand.
GCATTTGTGACAAAAATCCAAATATTTTGCAGGTGGAAGTTTGAGTAGGATAATACAGTTGATAAAGTCAGAGTTGTATGAGAAATCATTGTCATTGATCGGGGGTGAAAGCTGCTGCCACACTCACTGAGCTCGTCACATCTTATTTCATCCGGTTTAAACCTCAGTGAGTTAGTGACACGCCCCTCACGCATCTCCTTCAGGTATTTCACCGATCTCAGATCAGCTGCTGACAGTCTCTTTGAACAGATGGCGTCAGCTCCAATAAGCGTCCGTCAGTCTGCAGGTGCCGTTTGTCACTTCAGGTTAATATCGGTCGTCGCGAAGCTCCGAAAATAAAAGCGAGAAGTCAAACTAATGAGATTTGCAGCTGGGCTGGAGCAGGGAAAAAAAACCTGCGTCGGAGCGACTTAATCATGTGTTTGTGTGTAAAAATCCTTCAGAGGCTGCCGGGTATTAAAAAGGCCATGAGCCATAAATCTCATTAAAATCTGTGTCAGTTGTGACAAGCGCTTCAGACCAGAGAAAGATTTCTTCTGTTATCAGCCTTTCATCTGTCGTCACGTCTGGATCATTCTGATGATTAATGTGAGAGGAAGAGCAAAAAAAAAGGGTTCTGACTCACTGATCTGGGTTCAGTCTGTGGACCTCTCTATTATCTGTGTTTATTCATCACGTTATTAGACGTGCAGCAGGAGAATCACCGCGAGTAAAGTACAAGGAATCAGAATAAAAGTAACTTTCCCCGATCCTCCATCATCAGTCTGCAGCAGCGCTGGGGTTTTGGTTTAACGAAAAACAAACGACAACAAAAAACAACGGTTTTTTGTCGTGCAGAGAAGAAGACGAAAACTTGGTTTTAATGAGAACAAGGTCCTGAACGTCTGTTGCTGGAGTCTGAACCTGGAACTTGGACGTTAACTGAAGGAAGCAGCGCTAAATGACCACAGTTGCCGGCACACGGACCCCGTGTGAAGCCACAGATTGCACTTTACACAGCTACAGTTCATATTTACTGTCAGGTCATTGTTGGTTTGGCTCTGCAGAGGGGAGTTTATGACAGTAAGAGAGATTGAAAAACAAAATCATCACGCTGAAAAACAGGCGGTGGGGGAAAACGGAAGACGCCACAGATTTTCACTTTATTGTGATCTTTTTTTTTGTAGTGCAGAATCCACACACATACACACACACACACACACACAGAGCTAACGGCCGAGTCGGATCCCATTTTTCGGTGAACAGGAGCTCTGCATCCGAGGGCGCTTACAGCCAATTTATAACAGCGGACCGAGGGGACGAGTCCAATATACTGTCTACGGGAGAGAGAGAGCGGTTCTGAAGGCCAGCAGCCAATTTGTGGTCGGGGATCAGAGAAAGTGGGAGGCTGGGAGAGATTAAACCTATTTGTCACCACTGATGGTGATGACAGAAGAAAAGGGGAGCAAAGAAGAGAAGAAATGGAGCGAAACTGGAGATTGTGGAGCTGGATAATTAGTGGAGCTGAGACAGAGCGAGACCAGGAGATGAAACAGCCGCCACACTCCACACGGACCGCTGTGGAGGAGAAGTGTGATGCTATCGCTGCTCTGATGTGGATGTTGTTTGAAAACGTTTGACATCTGTGTCAGTGGCGTTTTTATTTTCCAGTGGGGAAAAAAAATTACACGAGCATCTTTGGACAGATACGGAACCGGAAGGATCCACATCCCGCAAGCGTTAAGGCTGCAAACCACCCACAATGCACCGCTCTCGCCATCCAAAAACAATATGTGGTTGTGCCATGAACACGTAGCTTTCTCATCCATGAACATAAGATGTCAAACCATACCACCATTTCCATAAAATACATTGTCAGATAGATGGATGGATAAATTGATCTCCCGAGTCTCATTAGTCCGAGGACGGAGGTTCTCCTGAGTCTCCTTGGTCTGAGGAAGGAGGATGTCCTCGGTCCGTCCTGTGTCCTGCTGCAGAGCGTCCGACTCTGGTTGATGACTATGACTGACAGCGTCCACAGTAAATAACAGTTTGCACGGAGGCGTCCTCTCTGCACCTGGAACCAGAGAGTCCGAGTCTGGTCTCCTGCTCGCCAGCTGTCCTTCATGCTGAGACCCCCCCACCCCCACCCTCCTTACCCTCAATCTCCACCACAGTGTAGAGTGGTGTGTGTAATCTCAGAGCTGACACACATCTGACCTGTTAGATCACACACATGCAGTGTGTGTGTGTGTGTGCGCACCGTCTGTGAGCTTCCATCACCTTCTCACTTCCCACTGACCATCTGTCCTCAGACGTCCACAGCCGATCACAAACTCGCTCGCGACCACGAAGTCCGAGCCGGCTCGGCCGTCCACACACTGTGTGTGACGTAATTCCACTAACTGCTGCAGTGTCAGAGCCAGGAAACAGCTGATCGAATCCCCAGTAGGATTGTCCAATCAATAACTTATTGATTAACCTGCCGGTTCTCTTTCAGTTTATTACATTTAGCAGTTTCATATCTCTACATTAAACTTAAATGGAACAGCAGCAGCATGGAGGGTTATTTGTGCCCTCAGTCTGTCCTTCAGGCAACTCTCTTCCTGAGGTGTGGCGCTGATTTCTGATATGATCCAAAAAAACTTCACTTTGCTAAATATTAAAAAAAAATAAAATAAATGATCACATTGATGTGGGCGCATGGAGCCGGGAATATCAGCAGTGTTGTGACACACCTTTGGATGTACAGTAAGAGGAGCAGGGACAAGCTCAGTCGGTCGCCGCTTGTTTGTTCGACCGTATTTCACATCGTAACAGAAATGAAAGCCGTAAATGTTCCTGAGTGACGGAGAGCCGCACTTCGTCAGCTCGACTTCACCTCCCACTGTTTGCTGTCCCGAGAGGCGGCCATAACAATGAAGAAGATGCGCACGACGGTTCATTGTCACAAATAATGAAAAATAATATTTACTGTTGGGTCGGCAGCAGTAGAGTGATATAGAGAGCGGGTCGAGTCTCGGCAGGAGCGGCCTGGGGTAATCAGGTGAAGGGAGCGGCGGCTGGGAGAAAAAGGCCTCAAACGCTCCTCCATCACTCCTCCATCACTCCTCCATCACTTCTCCACGGAAATCTCCCCTCGGACTTTCTCCGAGCTCTGCTGCAGCCCCTGAATGTGTTTATATTAGGCTGCATCCTGGGGGGGGTCTCAGAGCCTGAGGCAGCGCTGAGCCGGGTTTTCCTCATGGTGACGGGAGATGTTCCCGTGATTGACAGCTGGGCTCACTTTTAATAATTCCCTCGCATTTGGATGGAAGTGTTTGGTTTCTATCGTGTATGCGTGAACCCGTGAGCACATTTACGTACGAGTTGTGCTCCGCCTCGCTGCTGCGGCGGTTTTGAAGTCTTCCTGAGTGTCTGTCTTCACGCAAACCTACGTAAATAAGAAGTTGCGCAAATGGATTGCAGAACAGCAGCAGTCAAACAGATGATCTCACTGTACGGCACAGAGAAAATTATCACATGCGGCTTTCCTGCAGGGTCTGATGTTTTGGCTCTCGTTGACGTCCTCAGGTCAGCGAGCTGGAGGCCATGATGAAGCACATGCAGAAAGTTCTGGAAGAGGAGCTGAGTGGTGAGTCTGAGTGCAGACTCTATACAGTACACTTTTACCTCATTCACAGCACACACACACACACACACACACACACACACACACACACACGGAGCAGGTTTGTTTATAATACACCATCCAGACACAGGGCGATCCAAAGTGCTTCACGGAAGCATAGAAATACATAAAAAATAAGACATTAAGAAGACATTAAATTTGCATTTACAGATGATAAAAACAAGCGGTGCAAAGTTCTTCACACAGGCACAGAATAATTATAAACATTGAAGATAAGGCATTAAGAACTCATTAAAATTTAATTTAAAAGACAATGAAAACAAACATGAGCACAAACAACCGAATAACAACAGGTGTAGCAAACAATAAAGTTTTCAAGTTGATTTAGATGAGCAGACGGTTTTAGCAGGTGCACCTCAGGTGTTCGGGAAGCTTGTTCCACCAATAGGCCAGCTGGATGCCCTGCAGCACCCGAACGCACCGGGACCAGGATCAATCAGTTCACTATTTAATTTTTTAAAATTTTTTTTATTAAAAGGGGTTATTGTGCACATTTTGTCAACTGAATGCTTCTGAATACATTTCATACCTAATGCCCACCTTAAAAATTGAATTATTCTTAATTATCTAATTATTTTTTTATGAACCTGTTGTGAACCTGCCACATCTTATTAGAATCATCTTACTGTTCATAACTCTGTCCTGATGAATGTGAGCGACTGGATGTTTATCGCTGCAGTCCTCTCGCTGCCTCTTCAGCCTCTTCAGCTGCCTTCTCCTCTTCATCCATGACCCCCCCGCCCCCTCGTCTCTTCAGTTCATGTTGGCCTGGTTCAGTCACAATCCCTCGTCTACTGTGAAACCTGTTCGTCTCACTCCACTGAGCTCGGAGAAAAAAAAAAAAAACCTGAACACGGTGCTGTGCTCCTTCTCACCTCCTGTCAGAGGAAACGGTGGCTTCACCTCCTCACTCCACTCATGAAAAATGAATTCACAATTAATTCATAATTATAGAAATATACGTGAGATAGAGGAGCAAGTTTGAAGGAAACGCCGGCTGAATTGACTGATCTGTGTTATGGATTTAATCTGTGAGGGGAAATTTACTGTGAAGACAATTCAAGCAGTTTGAGAAGAGAAATCGAAGGGACCTTTGAAAAGCAGATCGTCAGCATCAAAAAAGCTCTCAGAGTCATTAAAGGTATTTCGATGAATGAAGTAGTGTGTCGTCTGCATACGGGCCAATACCACATTCAGGAGACTGAGGGAAGACTGTGGGTAAATACACCAAGGTCCAAGGATTGACCCCTGGGGAACGTCTTCCTCTGTGATAACTAAGTTCACGTTCGTGCCTTTTTAAGATTTAAGATACGGATGAAACCATATCAAAACTGACCAAGTTTAAAACGCAGGAGTTGCTGATAGAACACCATCCTCGGCATCCCGATGATCAGCTCGCTGTTCGTAATGAGAAATGTTGGACTTGTTCCCTCGAGGAACTGCAGCAACATACCACAGCCTCAGCACAGATAAACAGCCATTAAATCCTCTGATATTTAGCTGCTTGTAAATGAGCAGAAGACCCTGAGCGGCCCAGAGGCCATTAGCCTGATTTACTGTCCAGTCATTAGCTGTTAAACAGCAGCTCAGAGTCGATTTGTGCTGCGCTGGTGTTTCTGAGCGAAGCACGAAGAGAAAGAGCAGCAGGTTTGTATTTATTCACGGGATCAGGTTTACACTGTGAGAAAAACCAAAAAAACAAACAACCAGGCTGCGTTTTGTCACATTTAGTGTCACAACAACAGTAATATCAACCCAAAATTTTATCAGGAAATGGTACGTGAGCCTGCCGCAGAATAGTATTTTAATATTTGGAGCAGTGGAAATACTGAAAGCAGCAAAGAGGACAAATGTTCACAGGATGGTTATGGTTTGGGAGTCATGGTTTCAGTCTAACGTAAGTGTGAAAGCAGTTGAAGTGTCAGTTCATGACACAGATGGAAACAGTAGGTGCTGAAAGCAAATGAACGGTCAGTTGAGTGAGAAATGAAAGCTGGAGAAATGTCGAGTGTAAAAGTACTTTGAATTTCAGCTGTGTACTGTAAGCAGTTGAAGTGTCACTAGGTATTTAAAGTGTCATATCCGGAAGTAGTCTGAAGCTGAAGCGTCACTTAAAGAGTTTCACTTCAGAGCTGATGAGCGGGGGCCTCGGGACTAACGACCCACGATGAACCGCAAGCTCTGTGAGGTCGTCAGCACCGAGTTCTTCATAATCGAGATGCTCGTTAATATTCAAAGATCGTTAAGACAAAGAAAAACCGTCGGGACTCCAAATGTTCCACTCCTGCATTTTCATTCTGGGTTTTCAGCCTCTTCCTGCCTCAGCTCTCCTGCGCACAGGGCTCGTGTTTCAGTTTGAAGTCAGCAAGTTTCACTTCACAATGCTTTGGAAAAGGCAAAGTTGTGTGTGAAGCAGAGATGGAGAGACGGTGTGTGTTTAGATTCTGGCAGCAGCAGATATCCTGCTATTATAATCCCATTAGATCACGTCCACAGACTCCACTGTACTTTTATTAATGGCGTCAGAGCTGCTCTCACAGGCAAAGAGACAAAGGGGGGGTCACACCATCTAACAGCTGCAATGATGATATTCAATATGCCGGCTCCACTGCCGCGTTTCTTACCTTGTCTTTGTTCTGTTCTGTTACCACCTTCACACCTGGAGACCCCGTGGAGCCCGAGGCCCCTCGGAGCCCCCAGGGCCCCCCGGTGATCAACGGCAGCCTGCTGGAGACCCAAATCCAACACCTGAAAGAGTGAGTCTGGGAGGGGCTTTTGTGTTTGCAGAACCAGGGGCCGGTCCGGGACTCGTGTTGAAGTTCAGCGAGTGGAGCTCACACCGTGACCATGTGGTTTAACAGACGAGCTAATTCTGTGTTCCAGCTCCGCTTCCTTCTCCTTAAGGTGTCTCTGTAGTAAACCCGTATCAGCACCAGCCCGTTCTGACTAACAGAACCCCTCTGGAAGCCGTGCACGCAGGGCGCTCCGACAAAAACACCTGATCACAGCGCCGCTCTGTGACACAGACTCGAACCCGCCACGGTTCGTATGGAAATGAAGTCGACGCAGTTACCAAGAGAAAATAAGAGCGTGAAAACATTTTAGAGGCGAGTGTGAGTGTCACCTGAGGAATTTACCCCCACGCAACCTAAAATAACGCTGATGTCATTAAATCCTGTGAACCGCTAAGACCGGAACCACTCCGGAATAATATTCCTTCCTTTTATTTTTAATACCGTGTCGCCCCTGCAGGTGTCTTCGCTCAGTCTTTGTCTGGCATTGTTGAGATTATCGAAGCCCTCGTGAATATTCTACCTGCAGTCATCAGGAAGCTTCACTGCCGTCACCATATTTTAATAGCGTTCCTGTTGACTTGACAGAGAAGCTTGTGAGTTTAACTTTGCTTTTTGATAATTCTTTTATCTTTATTCTTCTTCAGTTAAGATTTCTTCATCTCTTCCTTCATATTGATGACATGCTACGTCTTTGCATCATGTTCTGTCTGACTCTAAATTTGACTTCATGCGGCATTTTTTCCTCCGCCGGGTTTATTCTCCGGTCTGAGGTATTGACCCAGATTTAAGCTCCAACTCTGTGCGAGCATCTGGGAAAAGTTTAATTTAAAATAATCCCATTATTCCAGACAAACATCGTGCCGGAGGCTGCAGCGTGTCGCCGTGCGGATCGCTGTGATATGAACCCGATTCGGTTTGTTTGCGCAGATTAAAGTGAAAGAAACCGGAGAAAACAAACACGTACGGAACGGAGGCAATAATACAACAACAAAAAAAAGAGATCTTTTAATAACATCCTCTTCACGCCGAAGAACAACAGACACATTTTAACACAACAGCAATCATTTGTTCAAATCAAATTAGAGGAGCAGGATGGAATACAACACAAACTAAAATCCGTCAGACACGCTCGTCCTCGCTCGCCCCCTCCCTCCCTCTCACCCGCAGAAACAGGTGTGTGCAGGTGATGTCGCACAACATCGCTCAGACCGAAGCCGACAGCTTTCTTCACCTGTGGCCGACACCTGTAAAAGTCACGGTTACAGCGGAGCGACCTGCCGGAGCTGAACCTGCGGAGCGGTTTGTGCAAATCTCCTCCGATTGGCTCACAGCGGCAGGTGGGGTCATCTAATTGGTCAGATGGCAGGGGACGATGAAACGGATAGCTCGCCACTTCGATTAGGGTCAGCTGGTCACCATGGCAACAGCATCACACACACACACACACACACACACACACACACACACACACAGCTGCTCTGTGTGGGAATTAAAGGCTGTCAGCTCTCACAGACCTCCTCATAAAGCATGGAGGAGGAGGAGGAGGAGGAGGAGGAGGAAGAGGAGGAGAGTGACACGCAGCTGAGTGCTGTAGTTCAGCTGCTCTCTTGTGTGTTTGGTTCTTGCGTGTTCCCTCTGGGCAGCGCCGGCGGTTCCGGGAGCGTTAAAGTTCTCTCCGGGGTTCTGGTGAGGAAAATTGCGTGACACCTCCAGGTTCCGGCAGAAGATATTTTTTAATCTTGCGCTCACAGGTTATCTCGTTGGCGCGAGATTAAAAATGATCGTCTCCGGGGAAAATAACATACGAAGGAGGGAAAAGTCGAGAGACCCGACGCCGTGGAAGCTCTCGGCATTTTTGGTCGCTGGGGTCGGACTGATGGTGTCGGAGTCAGACTGAAGTTATCTGATGTCTGAGACGCACCGTGTACATGTGAATTTTCCCACCTCGGGAGCAGGTCTGAGACTATTTAGATCTGTAATTTCTCCTCCCATCGTGGAAATATCCACTCTGAGTTTCTTACTGCTCTGATAACAGCAGCTAAATTTACACTAAAGTGGCACTGAAATGTTCACTGAGCACAGAACGTGAACCTCTTCAGCCGTAAACTCTGAACCTGACTCTGAGGGTGAGAAGAGTTGACTGGCACACTGAGAAGAAGAAGAAGAAGAAGAAAACAAACGCCGCCTTACCCGCTTGACGGGAGCTGAAAACAGAGTGAAGCGACTGCGGCGGGCTGAGATAAACAGGAAGGAAGTGAAGCGTCCTGAGCGCCCCACCCCGTCGCTCACGAAAACCTCCCTGAGGACACTGAGGAAGAGGCGGAGGAGGACGAGGAGGAGGTGTTGACTTGCAGTCAAAGAGTGGAAACATCTTCAGAAATGCAGCAGGTCAAGGGTCAACGCTCCCTGTAGTAAATGCAGCAGTGTTTTACTACAGGGAGTGCACACACACACACACTTTGTCAAGTTTTTCTATCCATACGAGGTCCTTGTCCATGAGCTAAAAATTAAGGATCTTTTTTTTAAAAAAAACAGACGTTATAAGAAAATGAGGAGGGAGTGAGGACATTTCTAAACCGGCTTTAAAAAGTGAGGATCTTGGAAAGTTGGAGGCATTAAGGTAAATTTTTAAGAAGCGAGAAATTGAAAAGTGAGGACATCGTGTCCGGTGGCTACCAACAGGGCTGACAGTTATCTGAGGGCGTGTTTCATCCCGAGCAGGTCTCCACTGACCTGAGGACGACAGCCCGTCTTCTTGTAGCTGAAAGCAGTTTAATTCAGCCGGACGCCTCCTCCCTGCAGGTCCCTCTGCCGTCGTCTGGGCCCGGACGTTTTCCAGAAGCTGTACGAGAACCTGAAGGAGGCCAGGCAGCGGCGGGACGGTGAGGACGGCGTCCCGGCGGAGCTCCTGAGCGGTCTAACAGCTGAACCTGACGCTGGTCTCCGGGTGGACCAGCTGCTGTTTTATGAGGAGGAGTTGCAGAGAGTGAGACAGCAGCAGGAGGACGGCCCACCGGTCTGACTGTAAAACAACAAAACAATGTTTTTTATTCATAGCAGCCAGTTCAAATGAATATTTCAGTGATATTCAGTGTAAAGGAATAAGATGCGTGATATAAAGGCCTTGTGAGATTTTCTGCCTGAAGTTATAATAAGTGTTAAAAATGTTTTTTTTTCCCTTTTCTTTTACTCCTGTCGCTCTCTGTGGTGATAAGCGCCCTCGTCTTTTGTGTGAATCTGCGACAGTCACGGTTTTTAACAGTCAGGGGCGCACAATGCGAGGCAGAACCTGCCCCGATTCGATCCGTGACGGAGTTTACAGGCGGCGGAACAAAGCGGCGAGGCGTCGCGCACGCTGATCGCCGTCTTATCAGACTGCCGACTCCTTGCATGGGCATCTTTGTTTCATCTCATGCTGCAGACAGAGACCCAAACCTGCAGCGACGCTGAGCGGCACGACGCTGGGTTGAAAGTGAAGCGCTCGACTTTTTTTTACCATCTTTGTGCTTTTTTTTTTTTCCTGCTCTGCGTTTTTATTTGCTGGGACTGTCGGGAATGTTTGAGCGGAGAACATCCGCAGCAGCAAAGATGGCAGCGGGACGCCTTGTGTTCGGTACATATTACACCTTCTTACAGTGTGACATCACGGTATGAAGAGTTTTTCTCTCTCTATATATATATATATATGGATATAACTCCTATCTACACCCATAAAGAAAAATGTCCTCTCTTGTTTGTTGACATTTCCATTGATGCTCAGTTTAATGTACAAAATGAGGGGAAAGTCCCAAAGTATGAAAGTCCGTCTGCTCTCTGTGAACTCTCTCTCTGCTCAGATCATCATTTCTGGCTCAGGTCCGCGGTGTGAACATGGAGCTGTTGAAAGACTGTCAGGAAGTCACACTGTGATTAAGATTTAATTACACAGAAGCCAGTAAATGCTAATGAGACCTCTCTGCTAGGACAATGCATTTTGAAGATGCCAACAAGAGAAGAAGAAGAAGGAAAAAAAAGTGGAAAATTAGGGTCAGGACTCGGAGGGGATGGAGGCGAATTTAACTCTGACCCTGAAATGATCTAGTGTGCGAGAAAGTGAAATAAAAGGACGAGAGGACTGAGAGGATTTATTTTAATCAAGGAGGCGAGGAGCGAGGGGGATTACTCCAGGAGGGTGGTGGTGGGGGGTGTCTTCAAGATGTGGGGCTTGGGCGAAATAAAATGGAAGCATTTCCTCCATTTTCTCCCTGCCGGCTGTAATTACCTGCCAGCTGGAGGATTCTCAGAGGATGAACTTGAGTCCGACCCTTACGTTCAGTCCTGGGGAGACTAACCCCCCCCCCGTCTGCTGGAGGAGAGGCATTCTCATAAATCAGGTCAAGAAGCGTATTCACTATTTCCTCTTTAAGTGTGAAGGAGTTCAGTATCGCAGCACGCGTTTATTGATTCATTACATCAGTCTGACTTTTTGCCCGTCGCGCTGTGCGAGATGTCTCAGGTGCAGGCGCTGTCGTTCAATTCGTCCATCGTGGTGCAGAGGGAGCCGAACCCCCGAGGGCGGGGCTCTGGACTTACCTGTCGTAAAAACGGAAAAATCGGAAAAAAATCGGAAAAAACGACACCCGCCGCATGGTTCTTGCATCGGTGCACGTGCTGACGGTTCAGAAGAAGTCTGCCGAACCAGGATCATACATGGTTTCTCATTTTCTCCGCTGCAGCTCTGAACTTTTCTCTGCTCACATTAAAACTTTATCCTCTTGTTGTCTGTGTCACGGCCTGGTGGAGCTCAGCGGGGAGAGGGGAGCTCAAACCCTGCCAGGGGTCGGGGGGGGGGGTTAAGTCCAACCGGGAGCTGGTCTGGATGAAAGGTTCGGCCGCACAAACAGATGTTTCTGGTTCTGACACCAGAAAATCCTCGTGGGAGCAGAGAGGCGTGAGGGGGTGAAAGCTGCTCGCATGCAAACAACCGCCCAGATTATCAGCAGCAAACAGGGATTACAAGCTGAGAGCAGCACAGCATTATTCAACAGAGGGCACACTGTAAAGCATAATTACTCATTAAATTCATTAAGTATATGAATATATTACTGTTCTCTTCTTATCATGGAAATAGTGACACTTCAGGGTTAGAGGTGTTGATGCCAAATTGAAATAATTGATGTATATCACTTTATATTCAAATGTTCTTTCAAGTACTTATTAACGATTAAAGTCAGGGACAAAAAAAATGTATAAAACTAAACGGATGAGTCGGGTTCATTAGCATACCCACTTCTCCTGGATCGCTGCAGCTCTAGCTGTGTAATGTAATATCACAGGCCTCTATGGCCCTTTCAACTAAACCCGTCTAATACTGGAAAACATAAGTTAATGTTAGAAAATTACAAGGGTTTAAAGAAAATCGGTAATGCAAACAAACCTGGGGCTCTGCGAGAGAGAAGATAATGAGCCTGTATCACGAGCCGCCGGAGTCGGCCCAGTCTGGAGTTTGGGTGGGATCAGTGTGACGCTCGACACATTAAACCGCCGCAGGACGGCTGCAACTTTTATCTCAAAGAGGGAGATGTGAGAGAGGAGACGAGTCCCTGCCCCGAGTTTGAACTCAGGGAGTCTCAGAGCCTGGAAGGAGTCACGCTGGCTCCGCCCACTGCAGTGGCTCCACTTATAATGAGCACACGCACACAGGTCCAGCTGGCGGCATCAGCTGTGAAAGGTTGTGTGGCACCTGTGCGTTTGTGTGTTCATTGTCTCATTGTTCAGGTTTTGGATGCAGCAGACTGACGGAGCGTCTCCTCAGCTGCTCTTCCTCCACAGGTTCTGGTCACGCCAGTGTTTACGACGACAGAGTCGGTTCATTTCGGCGGAATCCGTCCTTCTGCTGATGTTTTTCAACAAGATGGATTCATCACAGAACCGAGCTTTGAGCGTGCAGCGGGTCCAAAACAGAGGAACCTCTGGTAGTGTATTAGCTGCGCGTCTCGTGTGCGTCGTTTGGCTTTGGTGTTGGTCCACCTGCTCCCCTGCAGCAGTGTTATTGTGTTCAGTCAGAGAAACATGAGCTGGTCCGACTTGTCTCGTGAGGTGACCGGACCCGGGCTCGTGTCCCAGCAGCGTCGACCCACGGATCATTCATCCTCTTCCAAAGCCATGTGGATGTCCGCTCCGCGCTGGGCTTGTTGGCTTTTATTTTTGCAGACCCACTTCCTGTCTGACACGTGTTCACCCTGTGTCTCGTCATCCCTGCTCCCATGTGTCGTGTCAGTTCCTCGTGTCTCAAAACGGCCTCAGATTGGTCGGTGACTCTGAACCAAACGGTTTGAGATGACTTCTGCTCGCCGACACGGTGCATTATGGGCCATTAGAAGGTGGTAAACTGTAAAGGGGTAAACAAAAGACTGTGTTGCTCAAACCCTGATTGATTGGTACTGAGGGCCCAAAGTGTGTGTTGAAGCTGGAGGAGTTAGCCTCACACACACACACACACACACACACACACACACACACACACACACACAAACATACAAATGTTTGCCAGTCTGTAATTAAACTTCATCTCATATCAGAGCCTTTCATTCTCTTGTGAGTTACGGTGAGTTTAATTAACGCAAACTGGTCAGCTGTGTGTGTGTGTGTGTGTGTGTGTGTGTGTGTGTGTGTGTGTGCGCGCGTGTGTCCGTGTGTTTGGATGAATCCTATGGATCTGTGTGTTCTCTCCTCCTGTTCCTGAACAAACAGGAGGTGATTACTTGGCAGTCTCTCGAGTGAAGACGTGAAAAACACTCGATAAATACACTCAGACTTTCAAAATAAAAGACCCTGAGCAGCTCCTGTGAAAAAGTAGCTTTGCGCCTGTATAGTATTGAGTAATGTTGGAAATTCATCACCCAGGTGAACATTTATAAGCTGGAAAATGAACAGGCGGGCAGGCCTCAAGCCTTAGACTCAAAACAGCAGCAATGATGTGGACTGGGAAAAATTTCCAGACAGTTTTTGTTATTTTTTTTAGATTATTCAAATCTCCTGACGCCATCTCATTACATTTGAAGTTCCAGTTTCATGGTTGAGTTTGTACTTGTTCACAGGTTCAGTCTGAGATCTAAAATGAGATGTTTGAATGTTTGTGAAATATTCAATCAGTCCGAAACTTTATTAGAAATCCAAGAGGAAGGAAAAAATATCCTGCTCCCGTATTTTATACATCTCAATTTATTATCAATATATCTGCATGTGATGCTGAGGAAACACATATCCAGCTGTCTGGTTTCATGCTTCACTGCATCCCTCCATCTCCAGCTGCTCCGTGCTCAGACGTATTTCAGGGTTTTTCTCAGTTTCATCAACGACGGACAGATTTTGTGTTGGAAATGTGCTGCAGCAAAATGAACCATCTCACAACAACACACACTGCATGTATTTACCTATTATGTGACCATTTCTGTAATCTGGATTACTCTGCTTTTCAAAATACAGGCTCTCTTTCTTTTTTTAGTTGTGATTTTAAAAATGAATTGTTCCATAGTATTTCTACTTTATAAAAATACAATCAGGTTTTTAGAAGTCTTTTAAGACCAAATACTTTAAAATGGACATTTTTCTGCAGTTCTGGAAGTTTTGTTTTTCTCAGCGTTTTTGTGTCTGTGTTGGGTGTTTTCAGCCTGAACTCGTTCAACTCTGTTCAACTTAATGAGACATCTCATCACAGCTGCATAAACACCAGTTTATTACTGTCTGCATCCAGCGTATTTGTGTCCGAGATTTATTTCAGCGTGTCCTGGATCTCTGCTCCTGTCGGCGAGAAACCCTGGCGATGTTACTGAGAGTTCCTCCAAAGTTTAATGCCACGGTAACTTCCTTGTGACTCTCCAATTAACTCCCGAAACCTTCCCACAGCTGCAGAAGATTAATATGAATGAAGACGGGGGCTCGAGGCCGGGGATCAGGGGCCAACGTGGACCAGGAGGAGTTTAAATTTGAGCTCAGCCCTCAGTGAAGCTGTTAACGTTGACCTCAATCTATTTGAAAAATGGAAAAATAACGGGCTCTGACAGAGCTGGAAATCTGTGTCTGCAGATTATCTAGTTGTTCAGCATCGTGGGTGGTTTGTGGTTTCGGGTGGGCCGTTGTCGTCACACTCAGGTTGTTAAGTGCCATCGAGGCCAAAAGCACTGCAGTTAAAAAGTCCCTGATGTTTGCTTCCAGAAAACTGTGTCTGTTTTACTGTTTGTTAGTTATTAAACGATTTTGGTTCATTGTAGATAAAGACATTAAAACCAACCTCTCAGACTCTGGGACCATATGTAAAAAAACAGAGGAAGTTTTTTTTTTCTTTTCCCCAGCGTCACGAGGTCAGAGTTTCTCTCGGCTTTATGCATATTTCATCATTCGTATCAACAACTCCTCTCGCTCTGAGAGCTGCAGGACGCTGCTGTGAAACGACACTTTCAAAACTAAAAGTTTTGCCGGCTCTGCGACCGCCGGCTGTCTGCGTCCCAATTTAAATAAAGGTTAGTGAGCTGCGGCGAGTCAGCTGCTCGCTGGCCTTTACTTACTCTCTGCTAAAGGGGCGTCATTTGAATTTCTGAATGCCCGTGCCCTTTAATTGCTGCTGGTTTAAACGTGCCCTTTGTTCTCACTTTTTAAATACCAAGGCCCGGCTCCACCAGCGCCGCCGGGTCACCTCTGAGCTCCGCGTCTCCTCCGCTAGAAACACTTTGTTCAGACTCATTAAACACTTCAAGATGTGATTGATTAAATTTTATAAATTCATCAGCCCACAGGGATCAAATTTCACTGCATTTTTCATGATGTTAAAATTTTCAAATCTCAAAATATTGCTTCTCAGTATTTTCTTAATAGATGGCTGCCCCATCCCGCCCCACGCCCACCTGCTCACCTGTTCCCCGTCCTGTCATTAGTTCCCTACATAAACACAACACCAGGAAAACAGCACTGTTCTTGTGAGGTAGTGTAGAGACGGTTAGCCTCGTGTTCCAGTAATTTATGGTGAGAAAACAGGGAACACCAGGCGTGGAACTTTTATTTAATGTTTATTATTTATTTTCCTTTCCTAGCTCCGTCTCCTGAACCTTCTCCCAGCATCTCGAGAGGTTCCCGTCACAGTGGTCAGGTAAGTGGCAGCACCTGTGTGGTCACAGACTTGACCTGATGGCTGTCAGACCCCGTTTTACCGATGTGCAGCTTGGATCTGACCTGGGACTGTGCAGCGTTGACCCTCATTGGGCACCCGATAATGGAAACCCTCCGCTGCTCGGCTGGACGTCGGCTCGTGGATTTCATCTCTCAGCTCATCTGCTCTCTACATATTGCTCTGCGGTTGCGTCACCGTTGCCACACAGTCTGTCTGAGGCAATCTGTTCACATGAAATTGGGTAGCAGGGGCGAAAAAAAAAAGCTCTTCAGCGTTTTTCAAAGCCGTTTCCATCAGTGGCAGAAGGCAGCTGCCGAGGCCTGAGGCGAACACATCCGTCGCTCAGAAACTTGGTCTGATAGACAGGACGGACACCTGCTGCAGTCTGACGCTCACCCTGTTTATTTCTACCTGGAAGTGACAGAAACACTGACGCTGTTTGAGCCGCTGTGTCGGTGTCAAGGTGATCTGACTGCAGCCTGCAGGTAGCATCATTACCCTGCACTTCATCCAAACTGAAGCCAATCCTTGTCCGGCAGCAGCAGTAGCAGCAGCCGCTGCCCACTAACGATCCTGGGGTTGTTGTTTTTTTGTTTTTCTTTTCAAGGAACCCGTCAAAACTTTTGGATTTTCTGCTTCGCACGAAGCTGTTGGACACATTAAACCTGCAGGTTCTGCTCTGGTGTCTACGTGGTCATCAAAAGGAGCAAATTGAAATGAAAGACCTTCTCCTGAACCACTTGCTGTAAATGCTGGTGACATCATCTCCACAGGTAAATACTTCCCCTCTGCAAGCACATGCACTCAAAGTAACTGAAAGTAATCGCTGACATTAGCTTTGGAGCATGCATTGGGTATTTTGCATTCAGTGTGTTAAGGTCCCGCTCACCTCACGTCTCTGCACACACACACACACACACACACACCTCAAAGCTCTGCTGGTTGGGATCAGGGCTGTAATAATCCTGTTTGATTGTGATAAAACTCAGAGTGATAACTACATCAGCGATAACTGATGGCTTCTCTGTGGTGGAGAAAGGCTCTGCTGTTTGGGGATTCTGCTCACGGAGCTGATCCCACTCATCAAACATACAGGGAACATGAGTCAGAAAGCGTGTGTGTGTGTGTGTGTGTGTGTGTGTGTGTGTGTGTGATGCACACCTGAGCGAGTGTGATTGCACAGCTGTGCATGTCTGTAAAGCACAGTGGGAACAGCTGGAGCCACGCTGAGTTCCACCTGAGCTAATGCTATGCAGCACTTACGATGGATTTAGGTTGATTGAGCAACCGCCAGTGTTTAACTAACTTAACAATTATCATCCCTGTAATATGGTTACACATCTAAAATTATGCCATAATTTGCCTCACGCCCACTCAGCGCCTGCTGTCAGCGTGCCCTGCTCTCCTCTAACCTGAACAGATGACGTGAACCGAACGGATAAATTCGCCAGCGTTTGTTTTTAAAACCCGGGGAACCACACGTGTGCCACAGAGCGGGCCGATCAGGAACCGCTGCTGACAAACTCACGTCAGAGAGGTTCAATCAGCGGACCTCGCGGAAATGTCCTCCAGGCGCAAGTTGTCGGTGCACAGGCCCACAGAGCGTCGCTGATTTTACCAGCGGACCATCCATCAACGGTTCCCCTCGCTCCTGTCAGCTGATGAGTCGCAGAGATCCGATAAGCAGCGGGCCCCACAGCCCGTGTTATCCTGTTTGGAAAAGTCTCCGTCAGCAGTCCGTCGTCAAAATACTGAGCCCGAGGTCG
The DNA here is from genome assembly GCA_016785225.1 of Psettodes erumei. NCBI lineage: Eukaryota > Metazoa > Chordata > Actinopteri > Pleuronectiformes > Psettodidae > Psettodes > Psettodes erumei. The sequence goes on from JAFBJZ010000955.1 coordinate 49,250, forward strand.
GGGCGCCAGATAGTAGAAGTTATTACTGGATTTATTTAGGTGGCTTCGTTTACAATCAGTCACTGACTGACAGAGGCCATCAGGGAGCTTCAGTCCCAAAGTTGACAATAAAAAACGTCAGACTGAGGCGGATGATTTTAACAGTGATGGATCTGACCGCTGCTCTAATTAAAGCGAGCCGACGCCCCATTTACAGTTTTTTTTTTTTTTTTTTAATGAGCCGCAACACCAAAACCTAATTCATCGATGGCTCGGAGGTGTTTTCAGATCATTTGTTCCTGAATATTTCTGTCGTCTGCCTAAAGCTAATCTACTTTCTCCAGGCGGAGAAACGTCGGGTCACATTTCACCGTTGTGAGAGTGAAATCAGGCGGTAAAAAGCAGCCAACAGGTGACCTGCAGCCTGAAGAGGCAGTTTGACAAAGAGAGCGGGTCTGTGACGAGCTGCGGCAAACAGGAACGTGTCGAGGTTTGAAATATCATCTGTTCTCAGAGAATAGAAGCTGACGTTTGTGCGCCCACTGAGCATCTGCACATCCACAACCACGCATCTGTTTTTTGTTTTGTTTTTTTTTTAAAATTGCTGCTCCACGGCTTCTGCACCCTGACATCAGGTATCTGCTGCAACAGCGTCACCATTTTCAGCCATTTCACCATTTTTACTCCATATGTCTTTTCATGAAGATATTTTTTCTTTTCAGCTTGAATCTCGACAGTGAATTAATTGACCTTGTGTTCTCTGATGCTGGAGTGTAATTAAAACCTAATGAGAATGTGACAGATTAAGGATTATTCAGGTGATGCTTCCACCATCTGTCCTACACACGGCGCAGGAGGAAGAGGAGGGAGTCTTTAGTTTGGTCAAGCTTGGGTGGATGTTGAGTAGAGACAGAACAGGTCTGAGGGACATTCAAGCTGAGTTTTGGTCAGTGGTTAAGTCATGAGGAAATGACTGCAAGTCAGTCTCCTCAAACTTGACAAAAATGAAATGTGTGTGTGTGTGTGTGTTTCCGAGCACCAAAGGTCAGCAGGGTTTACTCTGTGTCTGAAATGTCTCTGAAAGGTCAAACAACGGCAACACAAGCTGTCTGACCGCAAACAACAACATTAACCAGAGGAGACTTCAGACTCACACCTGACTCATCTCTCACCTGAGAGACTCCTACAGAGACATTTGACTCTTGTTTCCTGTTTTGTTAATTTACTGCACCTCCTCGCCTGCCTGCCTCCGTCCACAACTCCTTGTGTCGTCGTGACACTACAAAGAATGGACCCAGCGGACCATGGGATGTGGATATGACAAGTTGCTGGGCCTGCTGGTAAAGAGTCAGCTTTGAGAGTGGCAAAAAAGTGGTCATGAGGCCTTGTTTGAGGAATTTGTTGCCTGAGTGTCGTTAAATATTCATGGACACTCTCTGCCAGCCTCCCAGTGGGCCAGCCCTCAGCCTGCTAACCCCGAGCCACTCATGTTGTTCCAGAGCCTCAGCTCCAGGTCTCCACATCCAGCCCCAACCGAGCAGCCCGCCAGAGCCTCCACGGCCCAGTGCCACCATCCATGCCCGGCCAGCTCCCACCCCGCCCACGTTCAGCCTGCTCCGGCGTCGAGGATCTCGTTCGGTCCACTTCTACGGCACCGACGCCTGAAATCCTCCAAACTAGGAAGAAGAAGAGAGACTCTCACCATCATTAATGCAAACACATCTTTAATTGGATCTTTTCAAACCGTCGGTGTGAAGACATGAAGCTCGTCTGACAGGCCGAATCTTCACTCGCTGACTGATGACAGACGACACGCTCATGAATACACAATCGCTCTCATGTCGGCTTTCATTTTGAGTTCATGTGCTACAGTCTCTTAGCAGACGGTGGAGAAGAGAAACTTCAAAACAAAAAGTAATTGGCTTTTTTTAATTGAAAGATGTATTGATGTATTTAGACGCTGAAGCCTTTGTTCTCCGGCGGCAGAGTAATACATTAGTGTTTGTATCATGTTAGACAAGAGAACTGCAAACATTAGACTCCTTTCCTCCACAGACGCTCGCTGTGATCGTTAGACATTTTCATTTACACAGCTGGTTAAAAGGTAAAACTCCTGTATGAAGTATGGGCAGTCATACCCAGATGATTGACCCTGATGCTTTTCGTGTGGTGCCTCTGTGATGAGGTCAGATTTTACCATCTCAGACACGTTAATAAGGAAGCAGACGTGTTGTTACTGATGGAGAAAACAAGACCCGATACTGGATTTAATCTCTTGCACGCGATGGTTTTGCCGATCGTCGTGACGTTGCGTGTATGATGTGCCGGTGAGGTCCAGGTCTTCGGCTGAGTCTCTCGTACAAACAGCGTCCTGAGGTGAGTTTTTGGGGGCAGTAGGACAGAGGATGTGGAAGTGAGTCAGTGTTACTCGCTGCAGCGTCATAGTGGGGGTCTCGGCTCTGACTTTTTTCTCTCAGCCCGATTCATCGTCTCTCTGAGAAAAAAAGACAAAAAACAAACCATCCGACATTCTTCTTCTGGCTTTATAGAGGAAACGTGATGACACGGCCGTGCTCGTGTGTGTGTGTGTGTGTGTGTGTGTGTGTGTGCTCCCTGCAGTTACTTGATGTTTCTGTAAATTGGATGAGCGCTGCTTCGCTGTGTGCTCGCTCTCTCTCCCTCGCAGCCTCTTTAGCTTTTAAAAAAATCGTTGGCGGTGGTCGGTCGGGGCTGATGTCAGCTGAGCTGCCGCTGTCCGTCTCAAGTGTTTACCCATAATTCTCCTCCTCAGCCGTTTGGACAGCGATTGTGCTTCCCATCGACTGTTGAGCGCAGAGAGGGGCGCGAGAGTTTTCTCATCGATCGTGTTCTGAGCTGCACCTACAAAGCTCTCTGCAGTTAAATCATAACCGGCCGTCATCACGTCAACATCGCCGGGTTCGTATCGAGCGCAGCTTCACGGGCGATCGGGTCACTTCTGATCTGTGCTTCAGAGAATTTAATGGATCATTCAGGTTGATTACGATGTTGATGATGCTCTTTCTCTAGTTTTCTGCAGAATTCTAATTAGGTGTGATAAAAGTCTAATTCATCGAGCTTATTGACCCTGTGCGCCCCTGTGTCTCAACACCCGTCAAGTTCTTCATTGATCCTTTATGTCAATAACAGCAACAAGTTTACCATCACCATCCAATACTGATCAGTCAACTTCCTCTCCCTCTGCATGACATTGTAATAACATACGCTGTTTTTCACAATAATGGTAGATTAACAGAGAAGCGTGAAGGAAAAGAAGCTACGTAAACCTCTGCTGGAGGATTTTATTTCCAGCTCTGTATTTTACTGCTTTAATATAGGAGAATATTGACTGTTTTACACCTGAAACATATGCAGAGGCGTGGGAGTAATTCTTTCAGGCCTGAGTCATGTGTGAGGGGGACAGGTGCCTGCAGGTGATCTAAAAACAGGAAAACATCACACCGCTCATGGAGGACATGCAGGGAGGGATGCTGTCAATGACGACAGAGGATGCACACATATTTAGATTCGCTCTGACTTTTACTTTCCAAGGACGTCATCAGCTGTGGTGTCCGGTGGGAATAAACCTCCACAAACCCGCCCGAGAATCGTCGTTTCACGGAAATCCAGTTAAAGTTATCAGATAGATAAGTAGGTCGATGGATAACATTGTGTGTGGCCCTTTAAGAGAATGTCTCCAAGTTATTATAAAAACATCCTGTAAACAATGGCGTCCTGCTGATTGCGATGGTGTGCATGTAAACATCAGCATGGACTTCTCACACGGCGGAGGTGAGACCGTGCCTGCTGCTGAGACGAACCTCCATCTGCTCCATTGTTCATTACCGAGCCCATTATGTGTCTGGACGACTTCTAAACGACCCGCTCGGGAGTGAATAAAGGTCCGGCTCTCCCTGCTCTTTATCTGCGGGCGACAGCTCCGCATCGACGGTCGCTCCACACGCCGAGCTGAAGGGGAAAACGAGACCGGCACGTGTAAAGTGAGACGAACGGTTTGGTGTTTCAGCGTTAATAAGTCAGGGAGAGCGATGGCGCCCGTGTCCTCTCGGCCCGATAATGCGCCGACAACAAATGACGCTGAGGGCGCCGTGATTTATGTAGACTCTGAAGACGAGGGAAGATGGATGACGGGCTGCAGGTTGGCGGATCTACCTGAGGAGGAGGAGGGGTCGGATTCAGGCTCTCCTCCCCAAGGCCTGAGTTGACCTTTGACCCCTGCATTGTGTGACTGCTCAGCGGCCTGATTTTAATGGCTAGAGGAAGTACCGCTGCCTGTTCCCACCGAGAAGTAATTGAAGCAGGAGTGAAACACAGACGCACTTTCACTGCTCTGTCACTTTAATGTAAATTCACTGTTATACATGAATGATTTATGAAGCGCTCGTTCAGCCGCTGAGAGAATACAAAACATTATTCTACTTTTTCGTAAACTAAATGAAAATTGCTAACACCGAGCCGCGCACCGCTTCTCTCCGCTTTAATAATTTACAACTCCATCTGTTGGCAAAGCAACATGTTGACTGGCTGTGGTGACAACCCACTTTGTCTTCACCTGTTTCCAGGTTACGACTTTTCTATGAAAATTTCTCCTCCATGAGCTCTGGTTTAATGTCACTTTCCATTTTTATACTTGTCAACAAATCCCATTAAAAGGACCAAAACCACTAATGTGCAGTAAAAACACAACTCAGATATATAGTTAGCAGCAGTTGCAAAGAGCTGCACATGGAAGTCAAATAAATGAAACGCCGAAATCAGAATTAGTATTAAATAAAGTCAACGCAATAAAATGACAGGACAGGAAGCAGTGGTGTCGAGTCAAAGGCTCCATTAACCCGAGTAACCAAAGTGATCCAGGAACAGCTGGGAGAGAGGAAAACAACAGTCGGTTGAGTCCACGATGTCACAAAGTTTCTGTGAGAAGCTTCTACCAGAGAGTTACATCGGCTGAATATCACATCAATTCTCTGCCAATGAACTTGTTTATTCATCACACTTAGCATTTTGCCTCAGGAACACCGGTTGGTGTTCTGTGTGTCTGGGGAAATAGCATAACTGACATCTAGATTGGGGGGGGCAATAACCCTTTTTTTGACATGGGGCCACAAGGAGGTTGATCCAGCTGGCAGATAGGTCGATCCATTGCTCTGATTGGTTATTCCTTTGCTGATCAGACAGGCGATCAATCATGTGATCGCTGGCTGTCAAGTAGGAGGACCTCACTGATAAATGTGAATCATTGCTCACACTTCTGTAGAGGACACGGCCCTGGTCTTAGACCTGGACCTGGACCTGGACCTGGACCTCATCCTGGTCCTGGTCTGAAACGTGAAGCTTCATCTGACGTCTCTGCAGTAATGAGAGCTGAGCTCTGATGTGTCCTTGCATTGCGAGAGGGGAAGGTGAGAGATGGCTGGCGGGGGTCGTGGGTGGGGGGCTGGGGGTTTGTGGTAACAAGGGTGACACCCCATTATTTCCTGCTCGGATGGAGCAGCTCCTGACGGGCGTGGCCTCATTTTAAAGTGAGGAAGAAAAATACAATATTTCCCCATCCATCATGCCCCAGGGGGGCAGGTTCAGAGGTGGTGGTGGTGGGGGCGGGGGTATAAAAATAGAAAAAAAAAATCCCCACCAGCTCCTTTGGCTATTTTATTTAAATCACCTCCTCTCTCATTACCAGCCCTGGTTATCAGCCCGGTCGGTGTTTTCTGTTTGACGCTTTATTATGATCAATAAGTTCAGTTCATTCAGTTCACAGGGAAGTGTCGCTGACAGCACGTTTCTTTTGTGTTTTGTTTTTTAGCAGAGGTTACGAACCACCTGTTTAAAAAACAACTTTCCAGTGGCTGCGTCCTCCAGCCGCCGTGAGAGTTATGACCGAGGCGCTTCATGGACCAACGCAATCCGTCTGTTTCCTGTTTCCTGCCGGCACTCAGCGCGTTTAATCACGACCTTCATCTTTCTCTAAACTTTTCCAACAGGCCGAATCAAAAAGTTTTGCACATTCGTTTGTCACAGAGGCTGAAACTAATTCTAATTTTCATTATCAGGAGATCTATCACTTGTTTTCTGATTAATCTGTCAGCTGTCTTGTCTAAATGTTAAAAAAGCAAACATGACATCTTCACAAATCAGATACTTCATGGCGACTTTTATTTTTGCCGCTGAATTCTTCTTCTCCTGTTTAATGTGTCATTGAGCTCTGAGTCTCCCAGAAATAGCAATTATATTTGTGTTGTTAATCAACGTATTTGGCAAGACATAAAAATGTTGCTCGCTAAAAGGTTTATAGACAACGTGTTTAATTTGTTCATTTCTAACAGGATGATATGACACGGTAGCGTCAGCAGCGTTGTGTGACGTTTATTACTTTGGTTCAGGAGCAAGACTTTTCTTTAAGAGCCAAATGCAGAGACGGTGAAAGTCTTCTCTGCCAAACTCCACAAAATCCATGCAGAACCCTCGCGGAGCATCTGAGCTGGACGTGTGAGGAAACCGGTCTCGTCTGCTTCCCTCTGGTCCGCGTTTTTGTTTTTTTATCAGGATGGAGCACCTGCTGCCTCCAACGCCTCGGACAAAGCCGAGCGCAGACAGAGCGGCGGGGTAATCTGCCCTCGGAGGTGTCCAGTCAATAATAAAATGGAGATTACACTCCACCACTGCGGCACCGCCGACCAAGACACAGCAGCCAATCGAAGGGGACATTCATGCCTCCCAACACCGAGGCCGCCGAGACCCACTCAGAACAAAAAGGGTGTTAGAGGAGGCGGTGTAGAGATAAATGAGTGCCATGAAGCCGGTGTGTGGTCTTCTGCTCAGGTAATAGTCGATGAAGCTCACTTTGACACATGGAGTTTGGTTCCTCTGTAGGGGTTTTCTACACTGGAGTTGGTGGTGGGCAGTGAGGAGAAGTTCTCGGCATAACACGCGGCCAAATATGTAATTTTACAAATATAAATTAGGTTTTATAATGAACGTAATTTTGACAGTTTTCATGTGATTGTCTTTATAAAACAAAAGTGAATGTTTCACAATCAATCCATCGCGATCAAACAGGGATATCAGGAAGCTATATCTTTTAAAAGCCTTTTGTTTGTTTTTTTCACATACTCCATCATCATTATGAAGGAATCCATACAGAACAGAAGAGAGTGAAAAGTAAAAGTTCAGGATTCTTCTCCCTGAAGCGAGGTGAGAGCGTTCACCTGTCTCAGGTCCGGTCTCTCATTAGGAGAAACTTTTTCCACAGGAAACCGCGGACTCACTGCTGCGCCTGTAATGAGAAGGTGAAGGTGAAATCATTTCTGCTGAGCCACCTCAGATCCCCATTCAGCCGCTCGGTAAACAAAATGTAAAAAATTGGAAAAGCTGGGGGCTAATTCCCAGATGGAAGGGGGGGGCTGCTAATCAGGTCAGCTCACCTGCACCTGGTTGGAGCTCATATAAGACGCCAAGTTCGCCGAGTTTTCAGCCGCTGCTTTTGTCTCTGAGTCAGTGAATGTGATCCAGAAACCTGCAGCTTCTCTCAGTGTCGGCGAATGTGTGCAGGTGTGCGGCCTCTACACTAGTCAGATTAGCTAATCTGCTCCTCTGTATAGGAACATGACACCAAAAGCACCTTCATGTCGGTTGGAGAACAGCCTGCGGGTTTTAGCTACAGCGGGAGTGTTGAACTGAATAATGACACGGTGTCTCATATTCCCACTGTGTACATGCTGCAGACATACAGACACGCTTTTCACAAGTTGAAATAAAAGATTGGAGACTTTTTCGGAGAACGCCGAAGCATTTTGTTCACACGTCGGTTTAAATCTGTGTTAGTGAGCATCGAGATAATCCGTCCGTCCGTCACCTGACAGGTGTGGCACATCAACGCCCCGATTACACAGCATGATTGCTGCACAGGTGTGCTGCACACAAGATCACCAGGTTGTTGCATCACATTCCAGCCTCCGCCTCTTAATCACCAGGAAATCATGAGTGTGTTCAGAAACGATGGAAACTTGACGACAGCTGGGAGAGCCCCGCCTGCTGAGCGTGTAATGGAGCTGAAACTGAATTTTAACTCGTTAGATGACGACAAAGTCGGGATTTTTTGCCTTTAGTTTTATACTGAAAACTTTTCTGACTGCTGACTTACTGACTGACTCCTTCTAATCGTTTCTGTTTCTGGGTCAACTTCTATTAATTCAAATAAAATAATTTGACATGCTGCCATCTCACTGTTACATAACATTATCATATATATACATTCATCTTTCACAGTATCGTCTTCTTCCCGCTCTTATCTGGGTTTTTCCTCTTTCCTCACTTCTTTTTCTCCTCTCGCCAACCTCTAATATAATATTTAAATAAATCTAATTTTAGAGTAACTCTCCTTTGTTCCTCTCTGACCCTCTGGCTGCTGCTCTGCTCTGCATTTCATCACTGCTACTTTCACTTTTCAGAGCTGAGACTGTACAAATATTACAGCAAGTTTAATTATTCAGAGATTTCTTTGAATTAATGATAATGGTGGAACAAGTGGATGGAAGAATCCGTCACACAGAGGGAATCCTGTGTGTGTGTTGGCAGCAGCTTGGTTTGGTTGAATATGATAATGAGTTTCCTGTCACTCAGCTCTACTCTCTCATCCTGTTCCAGTATCAGCAGCTGCCAGCGAACACAGCGCTTTTCGTCTCGTAATGACCCAGTACATTCATCATCGTCATCATCATAATCTTCATCTTTTTTTCCCGAGAGCAAAAAGAAAAAAAAGAAGAAAAGAAACAACAGCCAACAGTTCACATACTTCTGGCCATATAGCGTATTAGATCATTTTAATTTAATACTGTAGTCTGACATTTCTTTTATTTTTTTTGGAAAACATGAATCTGAAGAAATATTTTTATTTTCATCTCAGCTGATTTTCGGCTTTTGTCTTTTTAAACGACACCGTCTCCATGGAAACTGAGCAGGAGACGATGACTGTAAACGCGGCGTTAAAGCTCCTCACGCGTGACGTTATCGTGTGTGAGGTCTGTCACATCTGATTAAAGACTTTTTATTTTGGACGGAGCACCTTCTGTTTATATCGCAGCATCGAACGCCGGCTTCCTATTGGCCTCTCCTCATTAACCTCCTCGTTAGCTGAAGGTGCCTCCCGCGCTTGTCAGCCGAGGTAATTAAAGACCCGCTGAACCTGCTTTAATTAAACGGTCCTATCGCAGACCTCCGTGGGACGGGGATGTGAAGTTTTAGGGAAACAGCAGCTGAGGGTCTCGACATTGTTCTGCTGCCAGGGACTCGGAGCCCACTCGGGAAAAGTTTTTGCTGAGTCGTATCTGCAGAAACGAAGAGCAAAGTTTGTCCTGGAAAGTTTCACTTTTATGAAACTTTCAGTCTCAGCAACTGTTGGACAGACTGCGATGACGTTCGTGTTCCCCTCAGGATGAACCGTAGCCGCTCTGATTCAGGTCCACGTTTTAATTTGATCAGTACTTTGCATTAAACCTGCAAAAGTGAGGACATTTCCTTCAGCCCCAGTTGGACTTTCTGTGCGACGCTAATTACCACATGTTAGCAGGCTAAGCTAATAGACTACAGCGCCCTTATAAAAGTCCTCGCAGTTCAGATAGATAGTTCTTGTCCAGTAAGTAAGTAGTTCAGTAACACACTGGTGTCCTTTCTATGTGATATCTGATAAGAAGTGAAATGGAAAATAGGCCACACGTAAGATAAGAGGAAGGAATCAGTGAGATGAAATCAATAACTCACCCCTAAAATGATCTAATTACACTTTGGAGGTGTATGAAGGCGTCAGAAGGCGCTCAGACTGAGACCCTGACTCAGCAGTATTTTTAGTTAATTTCCTGAACTAGAATGGCATCGTAAGGCCAAACAATCCTACACACAACAACTGAAAGATAAAATGAAAAAGAAAGTGGCCTGATAATGGGCACCAAACAGTACAAACTCATAGATCTCAGCATCACAAATATGTCAGGTTCTTTACAGTCAGACCCAAAGATCATTTCCTGACAAACTGACAAACATGTGGGAAATTCTGCACCAGAATTTAATGGGTTCTTCCCTGGTCCACCCCATCCCTCCATCAAGTTTGCTTTTTGCGTAATACTGATAAAGAATAAACACAAACAAATGCGTATTAATGTGTTTCCACCCATGCTTTTACTTCAAGTCCCACCAGGGTCTCGGGGTGTGTTCAGCACCTGTAAAAACAAATCTTTATTTAAACTGAAGTGTGCAAACATCAGGTGCATCAGGTGATGCTTTCACTTGCTGTTGCAACATACTGAGGTGCACTTGAAAGGTGACACAACCACTGATCGCTGTAATAAAACCAACAGCATCTTTGAACTGAACTGAACAAAGTGATTTGAATCAACAAAGCACCGCGGAGCAAATCTCACAGCAGTGACGGATGGAGCCAGCAGGTTTCCTGAGGTTCGCTTCACAGTAAATGGCATCCTGCTGCGTCCACAGATAGAAATTCAGTAAAAAACTCACTACAGCAGCCATGTGAGGAATCTGATCAACGAACTGACAGAAATCCACACAGTCGTCCAAGAGCCACATCACCGACCCATCTGTTGATTAATGGTGACATCGCGCTGCACATCAGATGACCATTGATCTGGGCGAAAGTCCGCCTGACTCTATCATTCATCTTTCGTGACAGATTTAGATCAAAACTTTTTGAGTTTCTCTTGTCTTGGCGGGTTTTATCACCTTTTTCGAAGGGTGTAATCATCAGTGATCCAGTAATCTGCTATAATCTGGGTATTTCAACTAATCCTGACATATCTGCTGACGTGATTTATTTAACAATACAGAGACAATGGACTCTCGTTTCTTTGATTCTCCACACTGAGCAGCTTCATTTTTCTCCGACCCGTCCTCTTGGGTGGTGTTCCCTCGTGTCGCGTTCGCCGTGGCAGCTTCTTCATGTCGAGTCGGTGACACCTCGCTGTGAATCCTTTGTCCTGTTGACAGAGTTAATGGCCTCCTTTCATCCGCCTCCTCCTCTTCCTCGTGAACCCGTCACGCCTCCGAACAAATGGCCCGGTTTTTTAATTACTGCTGCTGTTGTTTGGGAATCACACTGAGGATGTTGGGAAATTCTCCTTTACTCTCCCAGGGTTAGACAGCAAATAGTACACAAAACAAACACTGACTTCCTCGTGCGCGGAAATAATTCTCTATAATATTCAACAGCAGGTATCAAAATGGTTGTTTTCTTCAATTTGTTAAAATCAAAGCCTGAAGGAGGCGACGGGGCAGCTCCATGTGCTGAGGAAGATAATGACAATGTGAAGTGACTGAAAGCTCAAGAACATCTAAGTAGAGCGAGTTTTGGAATTTAACATCATTCACCAGGAAATTAATTAAAGATCGAACTAAATGCTCACAAGTGTCGGCTGACAGAATTCTGCCGTGCGCGTTGCCCTTACATTAGACACCGAGGCACTCGAGGTTACTGATAAAACTTTTAATATCATAAGTTAGTTTGTCATTGTTTTGCACACAATACTGCATGTTAACACAACGATAAGTCCCGTGACTCAACACCTGTCCTCCATCTTTTCTCTCCTGGATCAACAGAAAAAAAATACCTGTAATATCTAACTGGAATTACCTTGGAATATGGAGGAATCGCTTGAATACCCTTTTTAAAAATGATGGGCTATAAGGTTTCAGCGGACATACAGTATAATGAGGCCTCGACCTTACTTCGAAAAGTGCCTTGAGATAATGTATGTTGTGCGTTGGTGCTAAACAAATAAAATTGTATTGGATTGGAAATATTTGGCCAGTAAACATTATTCAGCCACTGTGAAATGACAATAAAAAAAACCAAAAGTAAATTAATTATTCTTTCAAAGATATAAAGACAGACAGGTGTTGTGACACAAAGTGACCAAAATCTACCACCATAATCTAGAAATCTCTCCAAAGATACTTAGGTTGTGCTTTTAAATCTACTCACACATTTTCATTTACATGTGAACATGCTTCAGAGTAGAACAGCCCCATCATCGGGTACATTGTAAACGTCATTATTACTCATATTATTCACTACCAGGAAACAGAAACCACAAGGACCGAGGAGTCCTGCATGGAGATTTGCATGCAAAACAACAGTTCATGCATCTGCCTCGCCTTTAGAAAAAAACAGTAGAGGATGCAGACGTCTATGAAGGCAGCTTGCTTGTTCACCGAGCAGATCCAAAATGCTTTACAACGTACGAACCTTACGAAATTTAGCAAAATCTCGATAAACTCTTATAAAAACAAACCAGAGGGGGTGGAGGGGGGCTCATACATTCCGTCATCGACTGTTTCCCCGCCTGTCATGCTGTCTGCAGGGAAGCAGCGTTTGGGTCGGTCAGTGTTGTGTGTTTGTGTGCTTTTTATGTCCGGTAAAAACACTCCTGAATGTTAAAATCTGCTCAGCCCCTGTCGGCCCTGCATGCACGGCGGATGCCAAAGGTGCTACAGTTAGCATTTTCACACGTGGAACTGGAGATGAAATGGATTCTCACACCATCCTCATCATCACGACCCTCATTTCCCATAAGCCTCTCTGCTTCCTGTGATGTGTTTGTGTCACCTGGGATCAGGAGCAAAGTAGCAAAAGATACCCACCCCGCAGCTAGAGATGGTCACCGTGCAGGGTAGTAACCGCAAAATTAATTTTCATGTTCACGTGAGATGGGTGGTAATGGATGGCATGGTGAAATAGTGGCTAATTGAGTTAGCTGGGAAGCTAACCAAAAGCATGTATCACCACTGTAGCTCATGCGCTACAGTAAGCTAACTGCCAGATAGCAAAGTGGTTTGGTCACTAACTGGACAAAAAGTTATCTGTTCAAGTGTTGGTTCCTGGCAGTTGACATTGTGTATGTTTTTGTTTTAAACCCACTTCTTTATGGTAAAATGCTGAGTGTAGCACCTTTAACATCCACTTCAACAAAGAACAAAATACAGTAAACATTTTTCTCAGTCCAGGAGCGGTTGTGCTGTCTGGGGGCAGCTGTGGTGGTGGCGCTCAGGGGCCGAACGGCCTGGAAGACTGGTACTCGCTGGGCACTTTGGGCTTGATGCCCTTGCTGTTGTAGTAGTCAACCACCTGGTTGGGCACTTCTGCAAGCACACTCTTAGCCAGAGCAGCTGGAGACGCCTGAGGAGGAGGAGATGGAGCAATCATCATCATCATCATCATATTTTCCACATTTACAAACATACACAGGCTGATGGATGGACTGGACTGTTCATCTCTCTGCTGACATTAAGATATCAAACATAAAAGTTTCCTATTTGACTACACAGTATTGTACTGTTGTAGTTCGCAGAACATTTTCACAGTCATCCATCAGGTTTCAGATTGACTTTCCTTCCTCCAGGCAGCCATTGCTTTAAGTTCATTAGTGAACGCAATGAAAATCTAATTGCAGGGAGTTGAGACTTTGTTCAGATCCAACACATTGAACATTAAATTGACAGGATATCACGTGGCGATAGATTGATAAGCAGGAATACTTTCTTCCACCAAGGAAGTTTTGGTTTTGGGTCTGTTTGTTTGTGTGTTTGCAGGATTACACAAAAAGTTACGGAGGGATTTTCACAGATCTTTTTGTATTTTTGTTTCTTTCTCTTTGGCTCTTGGTCTAACTTAGAAACAATTACATTTTGGGTGTGACCCAGATCAGTATCCACATCCAGGAAATTTTCTGTCATTATGCCATTATGAGATGGGTGGGTGGATCACTGAAAACGGTAAGTGGGAATACAGACATTTGATAATGGGTCAAAACAATAGCCCAAACAAATCCTCAAATATATGCAAATAAACATACAGTATAAATATATGAATGAACTACAATTCATATGGTATATATTTTTGTGCACTGTACACAGTGCACATTTTGGGAGAAATCCCAGACAGCAGGAGTAATTGTCTGAAGCCGTGTCAGTCAGAGCTGCTCGTCTTGGCCTGGTTATGCTGCTGTCAAACCAAAATTGCTTCCTTTTGGGGCCAAAGACCGAAACGCTCATTCATCACACAGATTAAACCCAGGAGGGAAAACATATCCAGCGTCTGTAAAAATGAGACCAAACCTGGAAGATAAATCTCCACTGTACTGTACAGACTGTAACCTTCAGACTCGTTCGAGACCGATAATTTGTTGGAGAGAAATAAAAAAAAAATTCCCACCGAAGACGAGCTGGCAGATTGCCAACCCCATCTTCCCTCTTAAAGGCTGAAAACTAATTTCTTCAATAACTTCACACCCTCTCCTCTCTCATCACGTCCTCCTCCACTTCCAATATGCTCTGATCCGGAGTTGAAACCACTTTTTACTCCTCTCATCTTGGCTTATTGCTTTCCCAAACACTCTGCAGTCATCCATAGCTAATTTTGGTTATATATGTGCTCACTGTATCATTTTCTATCAAGAAGAGATGTTTCAAATCAACACACCATCTGGTGCCAGTTTTTAGTTCTCCGTTTTTTGTTCGTTTTCAGCTTCTGGGCAACAGTGGCTGTGAACAGCTAAATGTGTTTGTAATGTTGTTTGGAACAGCGCTGTGTTAATATTACAAAGTGCTTTACAACATATGACAGATAAGAACTAAAGTTAAAGAGGAAAAAGTATCTTCTCATCAAAGTAATGATGAGAAGGGTGGAGGCCCGACATACTTTTCCATACAACAGCCAATCTTTTCCCCTCACCTAAAATGAAAGCCCTAAAATCGTGCCTTGGTGAACGCCTTGGGGCAGCTTTATATAGAGCAGAACTGGCTGAACACCTGGAAAGTGAGCTTTGATTTTTATTTCATTAGACACACTTTATATCACTCACATGTTTGAAGTTGCGGAAGGGGACAAACTGGACGATGTCCCGGAGGACGGGCTCTCCTTTGGGCGATCTCAGGATCCCGTCGTCACCATCCAGCATCTGCATGTCGCTGAAATCGGCGTTCCCAATCCCGACGATGATGACAGACATGGGGAGGTGAGAGGCCTGGACGATGGCCTCCCTTGTGTCGGCCATGTCAGTGATGACGCCGTCTGTCAGGATCAGCAGGATGAAGTATTGCTAGGAGAATGAACATCATAAAAACTGTTAGTTCTTCAGTAAAACTTTGTTGGTATTACAACCTTTATTGCTGAATAGATGAAACACTCTGCACTCACCATGGCCTCTTTGGTGTGGACCTCCTGCGAGGCGGAGTTAGCCACCTTCTGGATAATGGGGGCGATGTTGGTGGGACCGTAGAGTTGTAGCTTGGGGAGGCAGGCCTGGTAGGCCTCCACCACACCCTGGATACCTGACAGGACGCCAATACTGAAGTTCAGAATCATTGTCAGGAGGTACAGATGCCACAAAGCCAGATATCTTAGAGCCAGATGCATTTTAAGTTTTCCCAGTTGGTTTAGATCAAGAGCCAGCACATCAGTCAGCTTCAGCTTTCTTGTGTCTTTTTGAAGTGTTTTTAATGAAAGGGTCTTTGTTGGGTTGAGGTAAGACAGTGACTTTAAAATGTTCAGATTTGCTTGTACTCACTTATTACACTTTGATGATTTCAGCTCATTTCAGTGTTTTATCGACTGGACACTAAGTGGCTTCATTCATCTGAAGTGTTCAGCACTTTAACTGATATAACCTCTATCCCTGATTGTATCATAACTACATCTGTAGTTTAACTATTTCAAGTCTTTAAATTGCTCAGTGTTGTGATGTTTTGTATCTGAAGAACTCATTGACATTTATGTATATGGATAGTGGGGAGTGCTTCTTGCTTCCTCTGACTGGCAGTTTGTTTCTGGCCAGCAGCCGGCAACCTTTATCTGTCTGGTGCTGTTTGTCTGTAGGAATTTTGCCAGATGATGATGATGAAGGTCAGAGGACTGAAATGCTGCATTAATAAAGTGAGTCCAGGTGATGGACCGCGTGCAGGATTTCTTTGGTTTTCTTTTCAGGTCAGGAGTTGTTGTTATGATAAATGTCCAATAAGAGATTAATTAGTGCCAGGAGACAAGGAACTGGATCCAAAATGGAGGTGGCCATCAGAGCCCATCCCTATAGTGAGAAGCACATAAAAGCATGTTGCACAGAATAACACAGTAATGGTTCCGACTCCTCCACAAACAGTGAGAGGAAGAATCAACAGACTCTGGAGGACCACTCAAGTTCACCCTGTCTCCCTGGATGTGTTCACAGGCGTCCCATCATGCCCAGAGGCAGCAGTGATGTGATTGAATGTCTGAAAGTCACTGAGAACACTACACACACACACACACACACACACACACACACACACACTCAGTCTTAATTAAGAGTGTTGGCTCTAAAGTGTCTCTCTGAGCTCATCAATGACCTTTACCAGTCAAGAGGGTGAGAGACCTTCAGCTAAGCAGAGTCAGCCTCCCTCTCTGACCCAATAAACAGAAAGGGGTTGGGGGGGTGGGGGGCTATTGCACTACATCGGTCAGCAGAGAAAAGAAATCCACTTTCCAGCAGCTGCGAGTCTGTCTGATATTCGTGTTGTATCAAGCCCAGTCGAAGTGTTTGAAGCGCGATATCGGAGCAGACTGAGGAGCTGATCCGAGCTCAGCACTGATCAATGTGATCAATACAGAGGCAGCGATAAGGAGAGGAGCAGGGAGACTGAGACCACTGAGGTTTCATCGGACTGGTGGAGCGCCCGTTCAACATGGGGCTGACTGCCTGGTCTGCACAGTGTGTGGGTGACGGAGGAGAAGGCGCCGTTGCAGTTGAATTGAGTTGCTTAGGACAGATTTCTTTAAATTAAAACACCTTTTATAAACATCACCACCTGGTCTGAACACAGGCAGCATCAGCCAATGACATCTCACATCTCACTCTTTGTTAAATAAACTCATCCAGGCTCTCGCTCAGGTTCGGATCCTGCAGCCTGAGGCTGAACATGAACAGCAGCGTTCCACATGTGTTTCTACACCCGATTCATCATGAGCTTCTCCGTCACTGGAGGCCTCAGATGAAGCTCCCTCGATCTCCAGCTGCGTCGTTAAACTTTCTCTCTCCTATCAAAGATTTTCCTCTGTGCTCACTATCAAATATTTGAGTCCCTTTCCTTTTTGTATTTCCAAAGCAAGCGGGAAATCAGAGCACCTACCTGCACATTCCGGGTTCTCCTCATTAAAATTCACTGCAAAGTCATGGGAGACCTGGAGAGGAGAGAGGAGAGGAGAGGAGAGGAGAGGAGGAGGTGGGAGGGAGCAGGGGGAGGGGGGCAGGACAGGAAGCCCGTTTCATCTCTGCATTTAAAAAAAAGCAGCTTCAAAAAGGAAACAAGTCCTCATCCGTCTCTTCATCTCGTTTTTTCATTTCTTCTTCTTGACATCTAATCTGAGCAGCTGACTGACCCCCCCGTCTTACTAATCAACCCCACCTCCCCCACAGGTGATCCTCGACACTGAGCTGTACATCACTGGGAGGTAACCCTAATGCAGGAAATGTCAGTCATTCACCAGCAGCCAGTGACTGATGCTGTGCACACGTCATGTTGGAAACATCTAACTCTATCTGCAGGTGATGTGATGAGGCGGAGACGAAGTATGAATTGAGAGAAGTAATATTAATTATGATTTAATGAATGATTTTTATTATCTCAGCGTCAGAGATCGTTACCGCTACTTTTATGGTCTGTTTCAGTGTGAGAGCTATAAATGAGTCATTGCTCGTTCTTTAAATGTTCAATAATGTCACTGCAGGGTTGTTCCGCAGACACATTAGCAGTTTGTGCACAAGAATATCCACATTCTTCTTCTACTCCTTCTACTTCAACTTTTATTGCTGCTCCTTCTTCTTCTTCACTCTGGCAGTTCTGATGAGCGCTGGAGCAGCGACGAGTACGCGGGCGGATGTTTTTATGTCTGTGTGGCGGATGCATGGGCGCCCAGTCATACAACTTATGAAAAAGACTGAGGCGTGCATGCAGCTTTATGAATCCAATCAAAAATAACGCGTCTGTCGTGTGTGCACAGTTTGAGTGAATCATGAATATACACAGTTTAGACATTTAGCTGCTCTTTGTGAATACCAATCTCACTCTGCTAATAAGGTTCATTTAACTCTGTCCTGGGTGGAATCTGTGTGATTTAAGGACAGAGTCAAAAGGTGTTTTTCCAACCAACGGTTTTTCTGACCATTTTTCATTTCTGCATTAAAAAAAAATCCAAAACAGCTCAAAATATAATTTTTATATTTGTCTGAGGTGTAAAAGAAGCCGGGTGGATGAAAGATGCGGTGAATAAACTGTGATGTACATGAAGCATGAGAAGAGGAGAACATCCATTTCCTCACATTAAACAGGAGCTCAAAAAAAACATGAGCTTCAACTTCGGGGGGACTTTTAATTTGCCACAAGCTAAAGGTGATAGCAGGCTGGAGCGGCAGCACCCCTGGGTGTACAGAAGAGAAATGCTGTTTTACTTCTCATCAATTCAACTTGGAAGAGAAAGAATTTGTTTGGTTTTTTTTTAACTTCTATAATGTCACAGTGACTTTTTTTTTCTTTTGTGCCACGCACATTTAAATTCAATCAACTTTAATTTCCAGGCACAGTATTTTTAGCTCTGGAAGGGGAGGGGGAACAGTTCAACCTGCAGCACCTCGGAGTGATGAGCAGGGGGTGGATGGGCAATCAGCGGCGTCTGAGGGCGTCCACCTCACTCCGCTGACAGAGAGCATGCTGGGAGGGACGGCGAGCAGAACAGGTAAATTACCTTGTAGTCAGGAGGGATCCGAGCGCCGAAGCCAAACGCTGGGAACATTTTGTCACTGAAAAAAAAAAAACGACAAAAAAAAGATTCTGAGTCTGGGGGTAAAAATGGAAAAGAGAGGGTTGTGATTGGCTGTCAGCAGGAGTTAACGAGCTCATTCAGACCAACGCCACTTTTACACAAAGCAAAAGCAATTACTCCTGATTGGCCGTGGGAGTGTCTGTGATTACTTCCTGCTCAGCTGATGGAGATCAAGCAACTGAGAAAAGTGAGGAAAAGTAAAGGAGCAGAAACACGGGAGGAGGAGGAGGAGCGCTGTGTTCTGAGGGGAGAGCTCTCTCGTGGATCCACCTGTTTCAAAGTGGAATAAGTTTCATGTTCTGCTGTTACATTACTGTTCCCGGTCTTGTGTCTGAGCTGCTGCAGCAGAACTCTTCTGAAGCCGGCGCAGCGACTGGAACGACTGCAGTTAATGTCAGCATGAGCGTCAGAGGTGCTATTGGCGGATTTGCAAACTGGTTTCTTTTACAATGTAGAAAAGTGAAGTGATTTGGTTGAAATTCTTCATCCTCAGCAAAGAGATTGTAGTCCCCGTGTATTCTGATGCAGAACTGGACATGCGTTCACATGGGACCAGAGGTAACACGTTGAGAGGACTGTGCAGCCTCGGTGCAATTTCCTTTATGAATCTCTGAGTGATTTGGAGTTTCAAACTTCAGTGACATCTGCAGATGACCTGAAGACAACTGATGTCCCAGATCTCAGGACTTCAAAGACGAGGGGACATTATAACTTTAGGTTCTCTCTTGATAGGGGCCTTCACAAACGTTTAAGTTAAAGGCTGGAAGGGTTTCTAAAATCTCTCGGCTGAAAGACGAACACGGAAAATGAACAAAACAACACAAAAAAAAATTGCAAGACAGATTTAGAAGCGAGATATGACGCTTCTTATTTCTATGAAGAAGAAAACATTTCTTCATCGGGTCTTGAGAAGTCATCAGGACTGACCTGTCGTAGTCCTGGCAGATCTCCCCCACAGCCACCAGAGCCTTCAGGTACTCGTTGGGTTGGTACGGGTGGATGTAGTGCAGAGAGCAGCTGTTACGAGGATCTCCGTTAGAGGCCGTGAAGTCGATGGCCACCTGGAGAGACAACAGCCAATCAGAAACGAGAACACTTCATATCTTTGAGTCAGTTTCATCAGAGAGACTTTTCTCACATTTACTTACACTGGAGTATTTCTACATTCTGATATCAGCTGAAGTCATTTTACTGCTGCAACTCAGGTAATGCTGACCATGCTCCTTTTGCCATGAAATATCATTTGCATAATTAACTTTAATTGCAAGACCATTGTTGTAGCTTTAACCCTCAGAGGCATGAGAAGACACCTGCAGAAGCTGTTGTCTCACAGCACAGATAAATGTGGAAATGTGTATTGGAAGGAAAAGGAATGTGGAGCATGAGTTTCTGCGGGGAAGTCGTTTGTCAGAAGAAGACAGAAGGAGTCACGTCTCCTCCATTCAGTCGACTGTGAACTCAAAAAACCATCAGCCTGATTTGACACAGACGGAGTTTCCTCTGGAGACGACATGAGCCAACAAACAGCTGATTGGACACACTGCCGCAGAGAATAAACACACACACCTCACTCCTGCTGAAGCCTCCTCAATTGTTTACATGTTAAATGAGTCCCGACCCTCCTGGGCTCTCAAACCTCTCCACGTTATTTATTTGAGAGAGAAGAAGGGTTTTCCAGCCGACGACAGCGATTAAACATTTAAACGCTCAGGGAGAGGGAGGCCGGCTCGGCTTATCGCTGCAGGAAGTGATGCAGCCCTGTTGTCGTTGCATGTTTACTCATGTTGACAACAGGAAGATGGTGACAAGCATCGTGTCGACAGAAGGGAAGAGCAGTGAGAACATTAAAACCTGGCAGAGGAGGGAAAACTAATTCC